>JAIPRL010001414.1:0-50112 GCA_025469235.1 Pemphigus obesinymphae | reverse complement strand
TTCAGTGCAAAACACAGACTGACTAAATAGTCAGACTGACTAAATAGTCTGTGTTTTGCACTGAAGATGACAACGTTGTTGCCGAAATACTGTATTTGCTTATAATAAAAAGTTAAAATTTTTTGTGGATTTGGGTTTTATTTTATTTGAAAGGATAATTATATTTTAGATTCAAAGCGAAGCAAGGGTACTAGATAGTTTTACAATGATGTTTATTTTATTTTTCTCGGTTAACAAAATTCTACCAGAAGGAGTACTCCAATCTTTATATATTTATCTCGTTTCAGGTAGAAGGTCGCAACTAGTTCGTACATTAAAGAGGTCATTTTTCGATTTTCTCAATAGCTTTATAATGCGTAACGAAAAACGACCAAAAAATTACGAAAAAATTTCAAAATTAACATAATATTTTTTATTTGGAAAATAATGACTATAAAATCTTAAAATTTACATCGAATATTTGATTTGGTAATATGTTTATGTTGATTAAATTATTTATTAAATTTTTTCAATTTTGGGCTATTTATAGACATTTTAGATTTTGAGGTTTCAAAGTCCTAAAAGTCATAATTTTGGCTTTAAGGCCTGAAAATTTTATAGAACGTTAAATATACATTACTCTAATTAAATTTAAAAATCTAAAAAATCTGTAGTCACGATATTTTTATATAGTAATTTAATTTTTTCAACAAAATTAGAAATTTGAAAGTATTTTAGTCCAAATAGTTGGTAAAATTAGATTTTAAGATTTAAAAAAATTTAATATAACGTTAATCATACATTACTTTAACTAAATTGAAAACAATCGAGACGGGAAATAAGTATTTTAGATTCTGAGCGAAGCGATGAATGTATTGGTTTTACAATGATGTTTTTTTTTTTTTTCATGTCTGTAATCAAAAATTCTATAAAAAGAAATATTCCGATCATTAGAATTCTCTAGTATCAAATTGCATCTAGTTGGTATTTTAAAGAGGTCATTTATAATTTCTTTTAAAAAATTTTTCGATAAACGTGTAAAAACAAACTCAAAAAATACAAGACTGACGGTGTTGTCATGCGCGAGTTCCTCGGTTTCGAATCCTTTTACATCCAAATAATATTTTTCATTTCAGGAATATATTTATATTGATATTTATGTATATATATTATTAGTAATAATTTGTATAATACTCCGTCACTATAATCGTTGAAACTATACAGCACTAAACTACATTTAAAAAATACCAGCCCTACTTTTTCAGACTGCCATAATAAAGTGTATGTATTTTCTTATCAATGACCATTTGATGACCCGATTATTATAAAAACTAGTCAAGTTCACAAGTAATAAATTATAATATTACATAAAATAAACTTATAGCGTAGTCCATCTACTTGCACTATTTCACTGAATGGATACCGAGTACCGTTAGCTTGTTCAGTCTACAAGTTCATTCTTGCACTAGCCCGGTTTTTTATGTTCAATCTTGGAAAACTGCTGGACTGTTTCGCACTGGTAGTGACCCAAGACTATTATAGTTGTTATCACTATCGAGAATCACATGTGTTTCAAGATAACGACTATTCATTTTCCACATAAACTATTGTATTTCCGCACTGATGAGAATGCTGAGAAAAGTTTGAGAAGGTGGAAAATGCTATAAGACATTATTTAATATTACAAACATTTTATTTCATATTATATTATAAAGCCTATTTGCATAATATCAACTAACTCTAAGAGTTAAATAAAATTCTTTATTAATATAATACAACTATTGTGTTATGATATCAACCAAAATAAAGATTAAATATTCAAGTCCATGCATAATATCAAAAGTGCGTCATCCTATGATTAGACTCCTGTTTTAATATAACGTTCATCTGGCTAGCCTATATTATAGTATGATTGTGCGATTATGCATTTAAAATGTAATAATGTATTTTTTATTAATAGAGTAAATTGTCTCAAAAAAATATGTATAACATCCGAATATTATATTTTTATTCTTGCCAATATACAAAATAATACTATTATTCTATGATAATATTTATTCTCAAAATGCAATTACTTTTTTATATAGAAATCGTGAAAATGTATTGTTTCCATTCATAGGATATGTGCGTCATACAAACTTATTATATATGGATTTTTTTTAGAATAATATAATAAAAACACAGATTATACATAAAAATTTTAAACACATTTAAAAATGTTAAAAATAGATACTGAATATGTTTTCTTATAATTTTTTGTATGCTATAACGAATTATTTTTAATTACCCAAAGATGGATAGTAAAAATTTAATATCCTTTTACCTTTTCAGCTCATCTAGTTCATTATTTTAGCCATTAAATATGTAATATTTATTTAGTTTAATTTATATTGTATTAGCTGTTAAGAGAATACATTGAGCGAGAAAACATTTTGAGAGTTTGTTTTAGATATATACTTATAGATATTTTAACGAAATTCAAAGACAACAATAAGTTATTTAAAAATAAATCATAATTGCTTAAAAACACAATATGTATAAATTATAACTACATTTTTAATTTTATAAATATAAAAAAAAAATTTTATTCTAGTTTTTTTATAGGAAAAAATGCAATTTTTCAATTTAAGCTGTTATAGGTTTATTTAACATTTATAATGAAAACTAATACATATTATTTTCAGTAATTTCTCATTATGGAAGTTTGTACTGGATTTAAAGTTTTGAAGGTCTAAAATTATAACAAATTATGTTTTTTTTTTATCATATTAAATATATTATAATAATACTTAAAGAATTTCATCTCTGATAGATTGATTTATAACAAAAATCATAATTATAAATATTACAAATTATAACAAATTTAAATGTAAAATTACTTATTTACAATTTTCTATTTATATACAATGTACATTTTATGTTTATCCGACCTAATATAACTAAATTAATTGTATTATAAAATAAATACTACTCATTCTGGTGGGTAATATCTGGTATAACTTTTTAACTAACTATTTGGGTCAGAAACTGATAACTCATATTGCAGGGAAATATTTTTAATAGACAATTGATTGAACGATAAATTATCTTAAACAATAAATGAAAAATTATTAAAATTTTGATAGTACCTATAATTAAATTATATCATTGTATAAATTAATTTTATAGGAATGTAGGTATTTATATTTTAAAGGTATTTAGTACCAAAATATGCCTCGTAACAAAAATGTTTATTGTATTATAATGGAATTAAATTATGTATTTTTATTTATTTTTAAAGAAACATACTGTTAATATCATTGGACTTTGATTTTTAAAAAATAATTTTAAAGTTTATTTAAAAAAATTATGACATCTCATAAAATTTTCATTATTTTAAATATTATTTCCCATTATTTCAATTATAAAAATTGATTATTAGTTATTATAAAATCAATAATTTTCGAGTAATAATTATTGTAAGGATATAATATAACTTACATTGTGAACTGCTGTATTAAAAATAATCTTTACAATTTAGCATCCGATAATAATATTTTATTATCTATTGATTTCTATTATTTCTTCCCCGTATGTACTAATACACTTACGTTGTAACATTTTACACATGTAAATATACATAAAAACGACAAAAATATATTTGATAAAGAAATCATTGATTTAATCATGTATGATTAAAAAAAAACGTATGGTCGAATTTTAATAAAACAGTTGGGAATGTCGGAAACAATATTTTAATATTAAAGGGCTTATAATAATATAATAATAGATTTATTTGAATAGCATAAATTAATTTGTTGCAAGAGAAAACAAACAAAAAATTTTAAGACATGAAATTTATTGGTATACATTTTTCGTTTAATTTTTATATTTGACGTGATTTAATACTTTAATTTCAAGTCGTTCGTGTTTCGCTTTTAAGTAACGATGATTTAAAATTTGTGAGTATTATATTTAAATGCCACGCGCTATTATATGACTCGCTTAATTTCAATATTTTTCGAAATATGTATTTTAATGAGGTAATAAAGATAATAAATAAAATAACGTAATATTTAATAATAATTTAATATAATGAAAATAACGTAAACCCCTTATAAGATAATCTACTAACTATTGTCCTTTATATATTTTTATAGGTTTTTTTTAACCCTAAAATCATTGTAAAATACCTTGTTGTTAATTTTTTATAAACATGTTTTTAAAAAAAATGTTATGAGTACACAACTATAAAATGTGGTATGGATACTGGACAATTTCTAAATCACTTGAAATGTATTTAATCATTTTAGATCTAAGCGTAGTGAGAAAGCTATTGATTTTACAATACTGTTTATTTTTTTCTATAATTACAGTTTCAAGCTGAAGGATTCCAGAAGAAGTTTTTACATTTGTATGTTTAACGATAGAAAATTGGTTTAAAAGTTTTAAAATACAAGGTTAATAATAAAATATTTATAGAGTGAATATGTACAAGTGTAAACTCTCGACGTGTGAAAAAGTTTACTTTTTTTAATTAATTATTATATTTATATTAATAAAAAAAATTCTTAACTGTTTATAAAAAAAAAACCCCGAAAATAAAATGAATTTTTTTGAATACCAATTATTACAGATAAATGGACCAAAATCATAACATTACTCAAAATGTACGATATTATTGGAACAATAAATTATTAACTATTGGAATAATTTTATTATTATTAATAATAATAAAGCTATTAAGTTTACAATACAATTATTAAAAATCTATAAAGAATATTTATAACCATGAAGGTTTAAAATTTAAATTGTATTCAATTATTATGCTTTATTATTACGAACGTCTCTTCATCGAAAAATTTTAATCCATATATCCATGGCATCACTATGATTTGATAATACCACGTTATTATTCTGTTGTTATCATGTAGTATAAACACATTACATATATATATTATATCATTATTATAATATGAGTATATATTCTGTGATATATTTTTTTTTTATAATATGTATGTTTATGATATTAACTTTGCCATATTACATGTACACAAAATTTCAGTTTTCAATAACTTTCAGTTAGGTAATTTATATTTAAATTTTACATATTGTTTATATTGTATTATACATTTTATTTTGTGTTATGTTTTAAAGTTATAAAATGTCACATTATATTATAAAATTATATAATACGTATATTATATTGTATATTTTTGATATTCCCGCGAACTATTTATTAATTTATTTATTCATTCAATTATTCTTCTATGTTTATACTACATGCGGTAACAACAAAACGATAACATGATATTATCAAATCATAGTGACGTCATGGAACAGATGAAAAGAATTTCCGACAAAGATACGTTCATATTATTATTAGGTTATTAGATTTTGATATTGATTTAACAACAATATGATTTAAATAAATTTAAAATATTTTATCATGTGTAAGAGACTACTCAGTGTTCCGAATGGGTATAAATAAATTGAGTATTTGACACAGTCTCGTAAAGGAGACATTTTTCGATTTCCTCGGAATATATAATTTATATATGCGTAAACAAAAATAACGAGAATCTAGGAAAAAAATTTAGAAAACACTTTGTCATACAAGTATTAAAAAAATGTTATACCATTCGATTATTTATATTTATTTATATCTATATAAACACCAAACGGCTTTTAACAATAAGTATAAAACAATTAAAAAAAAAAAATAATAACAACAATAAAGTATAATGGTAAACAAAACTAATATAACAAATCAAATTAATTAAGACCAAATATCAATATTATTATTATTATTATTATTTATATAGCTCTAACTAACGAATTATTCATTGAAAAATTTTATCAAAAAGTTGGAATGTGAAATGTCTCACGAGATCTGGTATGAACCTTAGGAATATGTAAACTTATACGCTCAAGGAATCCGGGATAAATCGACCATGCAGTAGATTTAGCAAAAATAATTGATCAGCCCTAAATTATTTATATATTCGATATTTTGATGTAATTTAGAAAATATTAATCTTGAAAATTTGAAAATTTGAACCAATCTTATAATAAATTGGTGATTAACATAGTTTAATAAAATATATTATAAGCGTTGGAACTGAATTAAGAAAATATGGTGTAATACAATAAAAAAATACTATAATTTAATAATTGAAATGAGAATCGTAAAATTTTAACTATTTGAAGGTCCTGTATTTTAATTTTTAGTTAATATAAAATAGTGACATTTTAACACCTAAGCTATGAACACAATAATTCAAAATTAGTAGTTTCATTTTTGAGTTTAAAATTCTTAGATCTTAAGTACATTATCACTTTTAAATTTTTTTTAGAAACATTATACACGCTTTCTTTATAACAATATTATCATATTATATGATTTAAGGGAAATAAATTATGTAGAATTTTTGGCATTCAAATTATACCATATAATTTGGTTTTTTTATATTTTTCATCATACAATTATTGAAATAATAAAAAATCCCCATACTATATAATATAATGTGGTAATTCTGAAGCATGACTTTATTCATTTATTGATAAAAAAAATAGATTAATCATATCCAAAAACGATATTTTTCTTTCATTATTACAGAAATATAGAATTATAGTAATTTTATATTTTGTGAGTACTTATTGCTGCACAATATAATCAACTAAAATAAGATTATAAATTGTTTTTCAAAAATATTGATCTATTGAATATTTACGCTTTCATTAAACAAAATAAAAGTATTGCTAACTATCCAATATATCCAGTCCCAATTCCTTTCAATACTATTTATATATAAATAGCGATATAATTGGTTTTCAAAAGTAAAATCTAACTATAACTTACTAACTATATATAACTACTATAATATAATATACTAACTATACTTCAACATTTTATTATAACTAAGAAAAAAATACTCCTTAGACTGTTTAAACTATATTTAATTTTTATAAAACTTTATTTATCAATAATATTTTAACTATAATATTGATTTTCAATTGTTTATGACCGATTTACACGAACAATTATAATAAAAAAAAAATATATTTTTATGGGGGTCATTAATAATGAATTATAAGTACAACTAGTAATTTAAATAATTTTGTTCCTAAACATACATATTGCATTTAGTTTTTTATCATTAAGGTTGCCAGCATTACAAATATTATTATTTAAACTATTAAAACAATATAGGTACATTCCATTATCAGTGACCTAGTTCAGTGGCACCTGCAGTCTCAGTGGTATATAGTTGATTATAAATGAAATAAAAAAAAATGGTCAATATATATTTTACAAAGATCATATCATTAAAATTATAGGTTTATTAAAAGGTCAATAAACATAACAAATACCATAGATTAAAAAAAAAAAAACAATTTATGAATTTTATAAATGTACATGATTATTCCATAATCTTTGTATAGAGTATCATAAAAACATAATTATAATATTTAAATGAAATATTTTAATATTGTACACTTTTAAATGTATGGAATATTTCACAGGAACATGGAACATCGCAGATTGTGTTGGTTTTATGTGAATGCAATGTTGTTGCGATTGCTAATGATAATTCTAATGCTATTGCTAATGCTTGCATTTGCTGTCATAAATGAACTGTTATATTTCTGTTTCTTTGAAATATCTCGGCAACATTAGATAATAATATTTGTAAGATGATTAATAATGCATATTATAAATACATTACAGTTTATCGTCAATACGACATTACAGCAACTCATTCATTTATAACGTTAAAATTTAACACCGATGCGATATTTTAAAAAGAAATAATTTTTACTATATTTCGAATTAACATATCTAATTTAAATGTTATGACTACATTTATTTACTATTGTTAATTAAATAAATGAATAGGTATACAATATTGTATACCCAATATCTATATAGGCTAGGTATATTTATTGCACACATAAAACGTGCATAGGTATATTAAATATAAAAAACTCATAAAATGTATTATATTTAGGTATACTATTATTTAATTTAATGGAAAATATATTAAAAATACAAAAATATAAATAATTAATACGCAGACAAACACATAAAAATCCATTTCTGATTTGATTATATCACTTGTCAGATGTACATCTGATAGCCATTTTAATTGGACATCTAGATTCGAATTTTGAATTGAAATAGTCCATTTTTTTGGAACTACGCTATATTCTTTTGTGTCCGCAAAATATATACAATGAGCCAAGTGGCAGTCCAACCCTGATATAAAGAAAACATTATAATTACATGGAAACATTAAATAGGTAAGTACCTAGTAGGTACTCATTAAGTAATAAAATATTATTTATTTTACAAGCATATATTATCAACTTCTACAGATCTGATGAAAAACATTTTTTATTAAAAGATTAATTTCTTATTGTTTAGTATAATGAATATGAAAATAAAGTAAAATAGAATAAAAATACGTCATTTTATTGTATATTACATTATAATTTTTACGATTTGCTGTATAAAACTATATTAAAAATACATTAGATACCTATAATTATACAAAAAACTTCTTTTTTTTTTCAAAGGCAATAAAAACAACTTAAAAACTATAAATTCGCGTAATTTTTGCCAAATATCGAGAAATCGTTTTAAAAAATGTAAATATAAAAAAAAACTCAATTTTTTAGATAAAATTTAAATCCTAAAAATTTATAGCTCGGGGTTAAATTCACCTGCCCCCCCCCCCCGTATACACAACCCTGTATTTATGTATAATATAGGTACCTACTACTTACCGCTACCTAGTATCTATTGTTATATAGCGTAGGGAAAATGTTAAAATATTAAATACCTAATGCAACATACTCAATACAATTTTATTTCATTATTTTACAAATCATAATTTATTGTTTAGGTATGAGTTATTTATTATTGTCTATAAAAAATGAAGACATCAAATTTAAAAAAAATATATTCAATGAGATATAGTACCTAAATAGAAAATTGTAATGTGACATTATTATGCCTCACGTCTTAAACTTGTTAAAGTTACTCCTTCTACACGATGATTAAAACTGTTTAAATTAATATTTTCTGTTATATTTTCTTCTATTAGTTGAGCTGTTTTGTACTTATACGAATAATTTTCATAGGATAAACTACATTATCTTCGTATAGTTGCCATATAAAATATACCTACACAGCTGCCTACGAAATTAATGTGTTTTCCCTATACAGAAACAATCGTAGAAGTATACACTTATTATTACGCCATTTTCGTGAGCTGTAAGCACGCAAAAGCAAATCAGATTTTAAAGAAAAATCAAAAATAATGTTTTTTAATTGTAGAACATTGAGTCATTGTAGAACATGAACCTGTAAAACATTAAAAAGTTATGTATAAAAGTGGGTCCATATCATGAATGCTCGCGTTAGCCAAATTTACCGATATATTCGAACCAAGTGTGCTCATATTTCATTGAATACTGATAATACTGTATAATTATTTATGATTTGAGTACCTACTTGTAAATAATTTATATAAATAAAATAAAACCCATATTCACAAAAAAATTAATTTTTATTGTCAAAAGAATGGTAACTTTGTTACTGAAATTCATATTTGCTGACAATAGAAAGTAATTTTTTGTGAATTTGGGTCTTATTTTATTTATATATATAATTAATTAAAAACATGAAATATATAGGGTAGGTACCATCTAGCTTAGAATGGTATGTTTAAGTAGGTATCTATTATATTATGTAGATCTAAACGAACATTTTTTTGTGGGTTTATTGTTTCTTCAAACATAGGTAAAACAAAATTGCTTACTTGGCTTGCTGAAGAAGAGTCATTGTTGATAGTATTCGTATATAATCGTAATAAAAAAAAATAAAATAAAAATAAAAACACTGAATAATTCAATAATGCTCGCTAGCTAGTCACGAACTGTGGAAGGATTAACTGGGATATAACCACGAAAACAATATTCATATTTCGGTATTCACAAACTATAGTGATAATAATATCTAAAACATACGTGCAAAACCCCTACAAAAACGCAATAATAAGTATATCCGGGTGGTGGAACACAGACTGCAGTCAACAAGAATTTTCCTGGAACCAATATTATATTAAAAATAATCTAAGGATATCGCATACATGTTAATTTGCAGGGCTTGAAACTGTAAAAAATATTTCAGTTTTGATTTCGATTTTGATTACCGGTTTTACATTTTTTTCAGTTTCGATTTCGATTTGAAATACCGGTTTCAAAATATTTTGATTTCGGTTTTGACTTTTATATCAGTATTTTATATTTTCGATTTCGATTTCGATTTGAAATCCCGGTTTCAAAATATTTCGATTTCGGTTTAGACTTTGTATACCTATATTTTATATTTTCGATTTCGATTTGAAATACGGTTTCAAAATATTTCAATTTCGTTTTGACTTTGTATACCGGTATTTTACACTTTCAATTTGGATTTGAAATACCAGTTTCAAAAAATTTCGTTTTCGGTTTTAACTTTGTATACTGGTATTTCGCATTTTTAATTTCGATTTAAAATACGGGTTTCAAAAATGGTTGGTTTCGATTTTACTAAATACCAGTATTTTATATTTTTGATTTTAAATAACGTAGTTTTAATTTTTACTTTCACACCGATTTTTTTTTTGTTTTTATTTTATTCATTACATTTTGATTTAATTTATGTTTAGATAATCTTGATTTTTGTTTTGTAGTTTTTATTTTGGTTGCAGTGGTGTGAAAATGTTTATATACCTACGCTCCGTGGACCATGATTATAGTTACCTACCTACTGGCTACTTAATATTATAGAAATTATATTCTAATATTTCTTGTCTTGATCTGATATAGTATTCATTTAATTTAATTTTTTTTTAAGCACATATTATAAGTAGCGAGTACCTACTATATTCCAATTAGAAGGTAACTTTAAATCGTTCTTTCAATAACATCGAATGTAAATCATGTGTTTGGGTAAAGTTACTTATTATTATAGCTTAAAAGTTGAAAGTACCTACTAAGTATTTATACTTAAGTATATAATTTGAGAAATTTTTTGTATTTTATTCACCTATATAATTAATCAACTTTGCTGAATTGAACATGTGGAGATATAAAGTAATTATGGAAAACATAACTCTCCTCTTAGGATTACATACTTCAGATATTTATGAATTTGTGATGAAAAATTTCACCCCAATTTTTACATGCTTCTGAAAATATTCTGCATATTGACAGTTGTACTTAGCTACTGCAACTACGAAACGATCATTTTCTTCTTTAAAAAGGATTAAGTCCTATCTTAGGAATATAATGACGAGTATAGTATAGTATATTAGTTTATATATTTGGGTTTCGATATATATTTCCAATACCATTTTCTATTTTTTTTGGTTTCGGTTTTGATTTTTAATACCGTTATCCGTTTTTTCGTTTTCGGTTTTGATTTTCAATACCGTTATCCGCCTTTTTCGGTTTCGATTTTCAATACCATTATACATTTTTTTCGGTTTCAGTTTTTATTTCGATTTCGATTTTGTAAAGGTTTTAACCGGTATATGATAACGTTTTCGATACCGGTTTCAAACCCTGTAATAATTTGTAATATGGTAACAACAATCAAGTGTTACATTCAAATATGTTATTTGCCGATGTATTAAATATAATTTTTATAAAACAATCATAAGATATCGCATAAATATTAATCCAACAATAAACTATAAACATTCAAATAATATTATTTGTCGATGAATCAAATATTATTTATATGAAACAACCATAGAATATGGCCCCAATGTTAATTGGTAATATTTTTTTACCGAACCCAAATGCAATATAGCAGTAATGTTTTGTAACTTACTTTGCACAGTGGGATATAGTGCTTTAGAAATATTTTTTTATTGTAATATGATGTAAATATAGGACAAATAAATACAAAAATTACTGTAGTATATTTACATAGCTTACGATATTTGTTCATATGGCGCTCTAATTTTATTCAAGTGAAACAAAATATTATAAGATTCTAAACTATATTTTATACAAAACAGTGATATATTTAATATAAATTCAATAATATGCAATGAAATATCCTTTTATAAATTTTATTTTTTATATTAATCAAAATATTAAAATAACCTAACTTTTGATCTATGAGTATAACATGAAATCATTAGAAAACTGGTTTTTATGATAATTTTAGATATTTTATTTGAAAGCCTATATATAATATCTGAATTTAATTCAAAAATATAAAATTAATTATATAAATTTCTCGATTAATTAACTTTACTTATATATAGCATAAGAGTATTTTTAAGAAAGTCGAATTTGAGCAAAGCAATGTATTAAAATACAAATGTTTTACAAAACTTATTTAGTTAAATTGTTTCTTAAAAAATAAAATCTGTCATTATAATAAAACTACCTACATATATACATTTCTTGTTTCACTCAAAATTGAAAATATAGTGCACTTAAAATTTTTTTTTTAATTCTGACAATCGAATGATCAATGATTTGTAAGTTAAACTATCTATTTTAATTTGCAATAACAAATAACCATTTTTTTTTTTTCATATTAACTTTTAATATTTAATTATTTACTTTGTTATATAACTATGAGTAAATTACAGGTCATGAGTAGTACGAAAAGGCTTATAATAACATAATTATCATAGATCCATTTCATATAACTATAACTACAGTAATAACTATACTTTAAAGTTACATTAATTTGAATAAACAGATTATTTAAAATTTTATAATATAATATTTAAATTTTATTCATTTAAGAGAATATATTAATATATATAATAAAAAATACATTATTTTTAGAAAAGTTGTTTAAATACAGATGACAAAAGTTTGATGATTATTGTTGTTTTAAATTTAAAATACATTTGAAAAGCTATTCGCGTTGAAGTTTTATACAACATTAAAATCACTTAAAACAACTTAATTTATTATTTTCCCATCTATAAAAAAAATTTGTTCGTTATAAATGTGTAGTTTTTCAATACACATAATATATTATATGAAAGCTACTGAAAAAATCGAAAAATGACCTGTTTAAAGTTTCATCTATCAGTGGTTCTCAACCGGTGTGCCACGGCACACTACTGTGCCGCGAAATCGACTAGGTGTGCCGTGAAAAATGTCTGATATTTGTGATTACGCTGGTAAAAAAATATTGAAAACAGTAGGTATTTTATTTCATTATATTTATTTTTAAAAAATACAAAAACAAAATAATATTTTGAGAACTAAATTTATTAAGCAATGGAATATTATATCATAAAGAGAAAATATTTGAAATTATTAGTGAGAAACTTGAGCTTGTCGTTTCTTACACAAAAGTTCGATCATGGTCGAATTTAAGACAAGCACACACGCATTTCCTGATCAATGGAAAGAAGTTTTTCCCGTTTTTTATGTTTGTTAATGCCGAAAATCCTAACTCGCATAAGTAGGTGGTTGAAACGTGTAAAAAAATGTTGTTCTGCTATTACAGAATATTCTGACTTTATGACAACTGATATGTGGGGAAAATAATGTTCCATACTGTCTTCGAGAGCTGTGAGGTGATTTAAAACTAGTTGACCGGTTATGTCACCCTGTAGATCTATATCAAATGTTAAAGGAAACATTTTTAAATTTTTCTTTTCAACATGCAGTTTCCAAACTTGTAGTTTTTTTAAGAACCCTTTCAGTTTATCACTTGAGGTCAGGACATTTTCTTCTTTTCCTTGCATACTCTCATTTAAGCAGTTTAAATGATAAAATATATCAGCCAAGTAAGCTACTTTGGCACACCACTCTGTGTCGTTCAAATATGCAGGAAAGTCTTGTTTTTCAGTGTTAATGAGTTTTGAAAGCTCTTTCCTAAGCTCATAAAATCTCTGCAGGACTTTACCTTTAGTCAACCAGCGTATCTCTGTATGAAGAACCAGAGTATCATATTTGGATCCCGCTTCATGACACATTTCTTTAAGAAGTCTTGTTTTTAGAGCCCTCGATTTCACGAAATTTGCCATGTTCTCAACTAGGTCCAAAACACTTTTCAGTTCTGCAGGAATAGTCTTCACCATTAGAGCCTCGCTGTGTATAAAGCAATGTGTTGAGCCCACATTTGGAAAATGTTGTTTAATTTTAGCAACAAATCCTTTGAATTTTCCAGTCATAGCTGGTGCTCCGTCAGTACAAACAGAAGGACAGTTTTTCCAAGATAGCCCATTTTCTGTTAAAGTATTGGACATTGACTCATACACGTCTGCTCCGTTTGACGTTGTTGGTAGTTCAGAACATGCCAGAAATTGTTCGATAACTGAGTCGTCATCAATGAATCTGATATAGCTTAGTAATTGACATTTCTTACTAATATCAGTTGACTCGTCGAGCTGCAGAGAAAATAATCTACTGTCACTTAACTTTTCACGCACATGGCATTGGATGTCTGAAGACATGTCACCAATACGCCTTGATACAGTATCGTTTGATAATGGAACCAAGGATATTTCTTTCTCTGCATTGTCACCCAACATAGATTTAACTATTTCTTTACAGGCTGGTAAAATAACGTCCTCTGCGATAGTGCGAAGCTGCATTCGTTTTGCTATTATTTCAGAAACTATATAACTGGCCAATTTTGCTTTCTCACTAATAGTAGCTCTTCGTACCATGGCTTTTGCTTGTTTTTCTTCCAAAGACAACAGTTGACTGAAATAATTTTTATCTTTTCCAAGTAGATGGCCATGTTTACTACTCAAATGCCTTTTCAGTTTACTAGGGACCATGGATTCGTTGCTCAGTTTTTCTCCGCACACGATACATTGTGATACAGGACGGTTTTCAGGACCATTAAATGTAAAACCAAAGTTTAAATAGCTATCAAGGTACTTACGAACTGTAACTCCAGGAGTAGGTTGTTCGTTTTCTTGCGCCACTTTACTTAAAACACTTGTACTTGCAATAGGATCATCCTCCTTTTCGATGCTACTATTTAACAATTTTAATAGTACACCATCTTCAACTTTTATTTTTTTCACTAAAATCTTATCCATATTACACTATATGACTAAAAACTACTTATATAGGTACCTAAACAACACATTTAATACTAACTCACATCAACATTAAAAGATCTCAGGTAAAATTGCGTTAGGTGACACGTTTACGGCCGACACACCGACACACGTGCAGTTAAAACTGTACGATTCAACTGAACAGTTTTATCTGTACAGATAAATCATACGTGTGTAGATTAAAATGACGTCGTATTTAGAACTGTACAGTTGTTCGGAAATAAATTGAAAATACCGATTGATAAAACTGTGACAGTCAAATATCAATTAATTGTGCAGATAAGACGATACATATGTAGGTAAACTGTACAGTGTACACTGTACGGCACACGGTTTTAACCCAACTGGATATCTTAGCGCATCGCCAAAGTTTTTGTTGTTGTCAAGTGCATGAGTGTTGTAAACTTGTGATGTATAATAGTGTGCCATGAACAAAAAATGGTTGAGAACCACTGATCTATAAACTACTTCTGGATACTTTCTACAAAAAAAGAATATAAACATAAAATAAAACATCTGTATAAACCAATACATTCTTTGCTTTGTTTGGATTATAAAATATTAAAAATTTCAAACGTCTGATAACACATTTTTTGTTATTATAGTGTTTTACAAAATTAAAAATTTTAAATTTAAATTTTTAATTAAATTAATATTTATTTTCAATTGTTGATATTGTAGGCTCAGAACTAAAAAGTTCTATCCCGATATTTTTTAAATCGTTTAAAGAAATATTAATTCATATGTTATAATATTATAGGTATATTATTTAATTATGAAGGAGTTAACATAGAAGTAAATGGTTAGAATTATAATTTATGCATAAAAATTGGATGATCAAGACCTAAAGGCTAAATCTCTCAATGACTTAATATAATTGCTATGGATATATAAATGATAAACTAAATCGTGTTTTTTGAAACATTATGAAGGAGAAGGCTTGTGATACCATGATGATTCTTAATGTACCATTATGCTGAAAAAAACATATATCAGTAGAAATTTTTTAAATTATCAGAATAACAAAATAATCACTAAAATATAGTTTTAAATATCTTAATTTAAAAAATGTATTTTTAAAAAAGAATTAAAACTAACTCTAAAGTTTAAATTAAATTGTTATAATAACCTAATTTGACGACTAAAAATATTAATTTATTTCAGTATTATCACTCCTTTGTTTCAAATTTCATACTACTATACTTGATCTCCAATATACCAATATCTTATTCGCAGTTAGAATTCACTGTTTTATTTTGGAATCAACGAGTTTTTTTTTTTTTTTTTAATTGCATTGTCTTACAATTTTTATTTCGTTTAACTAGAAAAATAAACTGTAAAAAATGTTTGGTTGAAATTTACATAAAATATGTGTCAACACACAATTAATCAACTAATATTGAAAATTACAATATACTGTCATTGATATTTACAATTCATGACTTGTATGCTTATCACCTTTGAATAGTTAAAATTTACCAAACTATAATATTAGTAAATTTACATATTAATATAAATATCTACCTATAAATAACTCGTATAAATGTTATTTACCTAAGAAATCAGGACAAATTTATTTACTTTATAAGCTAAAACGAATTTGCATTAAGATACCGCGACATCTGCCATTTTTAAGGGGTTCTGTATAGTCAATTTTTAAAAAATATTATGAAAATAAAAATCTAACAATTATTTAGAAACACTTAAGTATATTTTAAAATTAATCTAAATATAGCCACGTACCTATATCACTTTTTATTGTTGTGTAATCACGAAATTTCCACCTAAAAGACCAATAAGCGTGACAAAATTGTAGAACTTTAGAAAATCGGATTCACAATCAGTAAACAGATTTGAATATGTCGACCTATATTCTAGAGATCGATTGAGGCATTTTTCTTTAATATTACAGATTAAAATGTAATCAATGTTTAAAAATTGCAATTTTGAATGAAAAATTACATGGCTAAAAAAAAACATAAAAATAAATGCCTCAATCGATCCCTAGAAAGTAAATTTATGAATACAAATTGTTTTCAAAATTAAAATCTAACTTTTCAAAGACTCATGGTCTTTAGGACGATTTTTCGTCGATGTTGCGGTCCCTTAATACTTTATGTAAATTTATACAATATTACTAGTTAAAATTTATATAGAAATCTATGCAAGTATGGTTTATTTATATGGTCATGACATATTTACTTATTTTTACATGCAAAAAAAATTCACATAATATTATATTATTATATGAATTAATTATAATTGAAAAGTTATATATACTATAGTTATATTACGTGGATAGCAACCACTACCTTAAAAAAAAATTCCCGTCATAATTTTAATATCCTAACAATATTTTTTACAGTGTACATTTGTAGGTTAAAAATACCTCAATTTAGTTGTCATACTTAACCACTTCATACGCACCGAAGTATATAGAATAATAGTTGATGAGTAAATCACTTCATAATTTATTATTCTACATTTAATTGGATTTTATTAATTGCTATCGATTCCCGTTGACGAAAAATGGTTGTAGAATGACAAAGTGCAGATGACAGCACAAACCACCATTTTTGTGAAGTGTTTAAAAAAAAAAAAATTAGTCCAGTATCGTGGGAATGTTAAAATAAAATACACCTGTTTCTTAAATTGTTTAATTAATGTTATGCGGTATAATAATGAATTGTTTATCAAGTACCTTCACTTTTCGGTCCTTCGCATCAAAATCAAAACAAAAAACCGTCAAACAAATATAATTACAATACATATAACAATATAAAAATAATATGCCATGTGTTTATAACTATATCATTGGGTGTATCATATTATTTATAGAGAAATATCTACTTTAGATATATTACCTCAAAGTAATATTTGTAATAGGATATATCTACACTAAACGTATGTGAATATTACGTGAAATTATTTTTCATCTCTGAAGATCTACTTATTCCAAGTTAATGTATTTTATGTTAAATTTTTGTACTTAATAATATCTAAATAATAATAAAACATACATTATATTATATTAGATTACATTAATATTTTAGTTCACTTCTTTTTAGTTACTTTATAGCAGATATTTTGCAATAATATATTATAACTGTAGCTCTAGTAGTCGATGGAACTACTTTTAGGTACCTAATCGTAGAAAATTATATTTTAACAATAGTTCTGCGAGTTAATAATTGACGAATTGCCAGAAGAGTAATATATCTAACACGTCTATAGCATGACGTTATGACGTATACCATATTATACAACCCGTCATGACGCTATTAATATGAATGTTCACATTGAATAAAACATTGTTTGGACTACTTACATGGTGGTCACAAAAAGAAACAAAAAATGCAAAACAGTTTTTTTTTCTGAGACATTATATACTGACTTTTGTAGAATGGAATTTTTCGTTTCATATACATATAATAATAATATAGGCCATATAAGTAGGTATGTGTGCAGTATAACTACTATTATAGGTAGGATGGAATGAAAAAAGCTTCGCTTGAAACGAAATATGTACAAGGGACACATAACAAACCAACAGTAATATATAATACTATATTATATATAGAAATTATATGCAGCAGCTAGTTTTTTATTCTGTATTCTTTTTATTCAAGAAAAATGTTTTAAGTTCTAACTGCCATTGCTTTTTTTCCACTCTCCCCTAATCTACGTCAATTATTTACAATGCCCTAAAGGCATATTGCGTATGAATTGCTCTTTTTTTGTTCATGAATACTTATATATATATATATATTTTAGTGCATAATACATACACAAACCATCTATGGTTTATAAACGTACTTTTCAAACTGTGTTTCATTCTATTGTCCACAATACACCTGAGACCATTTTCTAGGTTACTTTTACGAGACGCTTTATGATTATTACGTATTATGTTGTTTTTTCTATTATTATTCATTCCATAGGACATAAACAATACAAATCGTCTTTATTATAACGATTTTTCTCACAAATACCACGTCGACGGGATTTTAGGGGGGAATATTTCTGCCATTTGAAATGATTAACAGTTATAGTGATGGTCGAAAATCCTTTACACAGTATATATAGCTTGGAATTATTACCCTCGTAGTGTTATAAAATAGTAAAAATTAATGTCCAGTCGGATGACGAAATATAATGCGGGATAAATCTCTGTTTCCACTATTATACGCATTCATATTGATTATGAATATTATCACATATGTGCAGTGTAGGATTACATTTTAGTTACTGTATAATAATAATTCATACCCATATACATTTTATATCATTACAATTTATAGGTCTTTTTTTCTGGCATTTACTCGAATTATTTCGTCTATATTGGTCTAAGATAACGGCAGTGACATCCTCAAGACAACACAGACCTTTAATGAACCTATAAATCAACTGCACTCTTTTGTCGTAAAACTTTCAGCTAACACTTTAATGGGTGCAATGGAAGAAACATTATGATATATTTCTTTAATATCTATGAATCATAGTTAGAATATATGTGTACCGTAATGATTGCTTTAAATTTTTGTTAATAATGAAAATATCGTCTAAAAAATTTGGTATAATTTCTTTTAGAGAGCACTCCTTTTAACAGGTTTTAGAAATATATTGTACATTTAATTGATAACAAGGTATAGGTTCTAAATTAGTTTCATAATTATTGGAAATCTATAATGTCACTTAATATTTTTTATTTTTTATTTTTTATATTATGAGAAAATCAATGACCTTATTAGTCAGAAAGGTCACTATTTAATTTTCTAATAGTTATATTTAAGTATAATAAGAAAAACTATCAAAAAATAGACAAAAAAGAGAAATATCGTCATGTTTGTTAAAACTGATATTAAATTATTAAATAATTAAAAATAGGTCGTACCTGTCTATTTTGTCACTGCTGCAATAACTTTTTTTCATTTGTTGTTTCATTTTGCTAAACATTTTTTCATAACCCGTTTTTAATAATTAAAATATGCATTTTAGATGATAGCACAATGTAATATTGTAGTATATATCTACTATTTTTAGTACTTGAGTAATTTTATTCAAGATGCATACGTATCTTTTCGAATGTGTTGGATTTTCAATATCCTATACGTTATTATTGTTTAAAATAAATTTAAAATCCTTATATTTAGATTAATGATTAAAAAATAATACAATTTAATTGTGGGGAGGGGGAGAAAGAGGGCTATTGATTACATAGATTGATAGACACAACGAGGATATAAAATATAAAAGCAAAGTAGTAAAATAGAACTGTGACAAAACCGGCACAAAAATGCACAAAAAATGCCCTAAAAGTATGGTCCTAAAGATTTAACATTTGTATTTTAGTATACATCTTATTAACGTGATAAAGTTGACCTATTTATGGCAGTAAAATTATTGAAGTTTAGATCTGTATGCCATCAAAGTGGTAATTTTAGTATATAATGCCAAAAAACGTAATTGGGGAGAACTGTATAAGATACCGTCAGAGTTCATTATTTATCAGGAATTAAAGTTTAGAAGAGCAGAGAGGTGAAAGCTACTATAATAATTATTCCCCGTTTTTCCACACGTATCTTGACTAATTTTTATATTGTTATTACTAATAAACTGGTTTAATATTCAATATTGATAAACTCACATACGAATAAAAATATTCTACATTGAAATATTTATTTATTTATAAAACAAACAATAAACTTAGTACAATATATGTTATTTAATTGTATATACCAATGATAACATGAGATAATATGTAATATATCAATAATATGTATATTATATTTTGTAATGTATTATTTTATCTTTCAATAAATATATACACAAAACAGAAAGAACACGATTAGGCGATTAGGGTAACTATTTTTATATCCAAATAATACGTTTATTAGTAATAATATTATATAAAATTGAAAACGCATAGCAAGAGTATATTATGAAATCATAATATCTGAGCTACACGTGCATTAATATTTTACTGTTTGACCAAATAATTTTCGACCACAGCTATTTTTGGATATATGACTAATCCAAATCTTTATGGTGGAGATAAAATTATCTGGACATTTAAAATATACAACAATAAGTAATGAAATTTATCAACTTGAGTAAGACTGCCATTCTGACAAATCAGAGAACTTAATTTGTCACAAATATATTTCCATTGAAACAATTTTCCATAAAATATTGGTTACTCAATTTTGGGTTACGACAGAACAGACGCAGTAGAGATTGAAGTACGTTGAATGTCCGACATGGAAATAGAAGATGTTTTAACGTGGTGTACATGAGCAGCAAGAGTGAAAGTATCGCAGTACGAATTTTCTATGGAGGAAGTAATATTTGAATGAACGGAAAAATCATGAACGTTAAATTTCAATTTATGTATCTAAAATAAAATCTTATTGCCTTAGGTCTTCTTTCAACGTCTTACCTTTATAGATTTGGACCGTAATCAAGTGTATGTCAATTATAGGCTTGACCATCTGATGATAAATAGCACGGACGCATGTTAAAGTATTTTGAGCAACTAAACCTTTTATATGTTTTGCGATGGTTTCCAACTAAAAGATCCAGCCTGAAGGACCAAATTTAGCATTGGTACGCCTGACAAGCATAAAATCGCAGGTTAATGCTGAACAACCTTTTAAAAACGATATGTCGGCAATACGCAAGGCAATGGTAAACTAGGAATAGTTATAAAATCTAGAGATGAAGTTATAGAACTATATAAATTACAATATCTAAATAAGTACAAATTATTAGCGAGCTCTATTCTTCTCAAACTTTAAACTAAAATAAATCGCAGGAGATAGGGAGGGGGAGGGAAAACACAACCGCTATCGGAACTTGATAACGGAGAGAAATACCAATGTTACAATAACGGTTAACCGACACAAATAGTGTCTGCAACCCTTAACAGGATGTCATACGCCCAATTTTTAAAGGCGTTTTGTATAGACAATTTTTATAAAATTGTAAACTAAATGAAAATCCAACAATTTGAATATATTTAAATATATTTTTTAATTAATTTAAAAATAGTCTTGTGTCAGTACTATTTTTAATTGTTGTGTAATTGCGATATTTACTGAAAAAATATGCCTACACGAAATTACGATTACTCCTTTTCTAGTTGTTTAAGAGCAATAATCTATTATAAAATCAAAAGTTGACAACATTTTAGAGGTAATATCACATAAAGTTTTCAATAAACTAAATATTTAGCATACAATCTGACATTTTTTTATAGGCATTATTTTATAAAAAGGATATCACATTCCCTCCAAAATGTTAGCTTTTTATTATACAATAGATGTTTTTATTCTTAAACTACTGTAAAATGAATTATCGTCATTCTACGTAGACATGTTTTTGCACTAAAAGTCGGAGAGTATCACGTCCTCTTAATAAATATTTTACAAATTGAATTTAATAGGTAAGTAAGTAGAAATATGGATTTATTTTACTATAATTTTTTTGACATGGATAAATCTTATCACTGAGGGTTATCCTAAAAATTAGTCCCAAAATATCACACTGGATGTTTTACTTGTCGCATCGTTGTCGTTTCTATGACAACTAAATCATTTTTTAAAAAACGGTTCATTTTACTCGTTTGTGTTGTGTGTATAGCCGGTCCCACACAACTCATGAATACGACGATTAATCAGAAATCGTTCAACTTTACGAGTCGTGTGGGAGATATCTAATCGTAAAGCTTAACAGTTATTTTCACTCATGCAGTCATTCGTAGTTTCCTACCGGTTATCGGTAAATGAGACACAATTAAAAGAATAAAAATATTCGGGTATATACGATAGCAGATTAATCGGCGAATATACGGGTGGTGTGGGAACTGCATAATAATCAGTTATAAGAAATCGGCGACCATCCAAGATCATCATGTTCGCCAAATACACGAGTCGTGTGGGGCCTAGGTATCAGGACATAAGCATCTATGTGCTCATGTATCCGTGTATAGCGTGTACACTCAGGATTTTTTTTTTGTCAAAGAATAGAGTTTATTTCCCATGCATCTGTCCGCCCTAATAAAGTGAGAATTGAAAAGAAATGTGTTTCCATCTTTCAATAAGTATTAAAAAAAAAAAAATTAATTAGTAGATAGCAAAAATAAAGTTAGTTTATGGTGAGTAAAATTAAATAAAGGAACAAAGGAAAAAATAGTAAGTAAAAAATAGTAGTAATGAAAGATATACTACCGTGTGAGACAACCGCCATATAGTGGAACGGCAGCTGAGGATCTTATACGATCGTAATTAATGTCCTGATGACTTTATCCCCACCACAAAGATATTTATACAGATCATATTAGTTATATATCTAAAAATTGTTGTAACTTAATGTTATTTGGGCAAACAACTCTTTTTGTAAAATATTGGTGAATGTGTAGTTCAGATATTATAATCTACTATCGATTTTATAATCTACTTTTATTATTTTTAATGTTTATGTATATAACACACATAATATGTGTGTATTATAACATATATGAAATTGTATCAATTAACTATATACCAAATATATTAAATAAATAATTATTTTTACAATATATTACTAGGTACCTACGTATAAAAAAAAAAATGTTGATTCAAAAAAAAAAAAATAGGAATATTGTAAAAAATATAACTAAACCATGAATTATAACTACTAACCTGATAATATAATTTTAATAACCAGCATCATATTTAAACAACAAAATATAAAATATGTATTTCAAATATATCATATACTTATAGTCTACAGAGAAATATAGAAATGACTAACGCTTATAATTTACTTTTAACTAACAAATTATACAAATAACTAAAAAAAGAATTTTAATAAAATATCTGTTAAAAAAATTTACATCATATACTCAGACAAATATAGGATTAAAAAGGATAATAAAATACTATCTATATCATTAGATGTTTAAAATACAAACATAAAATATGTACTTGTAAAAACCAATGAATAATATCCTTTTGCAGAAGAGAAGAAGAAAAATTTCAATAAATATAAAAAATACCATCATATCTCACAATGTATAATCTCTATTCTTCAAATTCTTCCAAAGTTATAAAGTCATATTATAATCACAAAGTAACAATTAAAAAAAATAATTCTTTAAATATTTTAAACCTAATTAATAATTCACTTACATAAAAAGTATTCTGTATTTTTATTTTCTAACAATAAAAAATATAAATTAATTAATTAATAATGTCCCAATATTAATTTTTTTAAATATGCATTAGTTTCTGTCACAAGATAGTCACTCAATGCAGATGCTATCAAAGTGGTTATTACCAAATTTATGACACATATTCCAATGGTACACATCCGTCACGAACAGTAATTGAAACGGTAATAAATAACAATAGCCATCAAGTACATATTACATAATATTAAAGAAACCAATCAGATTTTATTGTTATCGGTTGTTATCAATTATTATTTTATAATATTATCACGGAGGTGAGACATAACGACGGTTAGTTTGGCCATTCAAACATTTAGAAAATTGTGAACAAAATAGTAAAAAAGTATATATTTTATTCGGTAGTAGGTATTGTTTCAACATGTATTGCGATCATTATATATACTTCATATTAAATAATTATCAATTTTATTTTAACAAATACGTATTTCGGAAACAATGTTTTCATCTTCAATGTTAAACAACTACTATAATTATTATTATATATATATATTATAATTACTATTATTCTAGAATATTTAATAATTTTGTTCATTGAAAATAAATAGTACACCTATACAATTTTATTTCAATTATGTACCTATGTATAATTGTTGTAAAATAATCATAACATTATTTTCACTAGAATGTTGAAATATAAACAAAACTTCATTATGTACAGAAAATATTAAAAATTTTAGATAAAAAAAAAATGTGTTTCACCATCACCTTATCTTCCATCTATTTAAGCTATTACTAATAAGTAATAATAAATGCAAACTATTACTGTAGTTAAAGATAGTATTACGAAAAAAAAACACTATGTACTATGAAACCAACTTACTGCATTTGGGACCTAAATAACAGTATGTTAACATATTTTATAAATAGGTATTATGTTATATTATTTATTCTTAGAATACTAAAATAATAAAAATACATTGAAAATTCTTGAAAATAATATATTTATATGTGTTATAAACCGTCCGGTTTATCTGAGCACTTGGCGAACATCATATATTTTTAAATTTGTAGGAGTTATTAAAATGTGTTGTCTACATACTTTTTTGAGTTTTTGAACCCAAACGTGTAAGTCCTTAAGTCTGTCCGGCACTTTCCGTTCTCTCTTTGACCTATGCAGTACTGTCATTCCGTTTTCCCTCTCCCCTCTCTACGTTTTTCTCTTCATTTTCTATGGTGAAGTACCTACATTTCTTCTCCCCCTGCATCACTTACAATTTCTACATCTTGGTCTTCATATCCCTCTGCCTCGAGGTACATTGACTTTTAATGACTAACATGTGCACTGTGCAGTAGTAGCATAATGTCTCTTGTCACTACCCTATAGCTGTAAGACTCGATAAACATCTTTAGGTAGTACGTCAATAACCACCAATGTTCCTTGAAACGATTTTGTAATTTCATTTAGTGGTTAGTCTGTTTAAGGACACTGGATATCACCACTAGCTCCCCAACAACATACCTAGTGTGATCATGACGATGTTTACCATAGTCATTCTTCATTTTTTGTTTGAATATCTCGTTCGCTTCTCTAGTTTCTTCTCTTAAATCTTTAGGACGCACCTAGTCGTCCACCACGTCCAAAATTTCACATATAGTCCCTATGTTGAACCTATGTTGGTTTATAACTATGAAGTAGTTCAAATAGTGTTCTATGTGTGACTTTGCTTTTACTGTTGTTAATCTGGCGCTGCACTTCTTGTATCAAGTCACCCCATTTGTCTTCTTCTGGTACTTGAATCATAACATAGATATTACAACACTATTTACCCGCTCCACTTTCCCATTTGCTTGAGATCTTTGTGTGGATGTATGTATGATGTAGGAAAAGATCCCCCATGGTCAACATTGATTGTTTCAAAAGGGCGGTTCCCCATTGGGACCATATGTAGTAAACCAGGTCAGCATCCTCTGAGATTCTTGCTCATTAAACATTCAAGGTACATCTTGATATGTGTTTTCACG
This sequence comes from Pemphigus obesinymphae, assembly GCA_025469235.1. Classification (NCBI taxonomy): domain Eukaryota; kingdom Metazoa; phylum Arthropoda; class Insecta; order Hemiptera; family Aphididae; genus Pemphigus; species Pemphigus obesinymphae. The sequence goes on along the minus strand of JAIPRL010001414.1, from coordinate 23,850 downwards.
TATCGACCTAGCCATATAGACCAAAAATCCTGCAAAATGTAGTAAATGGTTTTCTCTGCAGGTAAGTAGACACCCAAGTCATGCAACTCCACAATACATACTGCATATGGATAAAAAAACTGTTTTAGTTAGAAGTTAGTCCAGAACTTTTGTTTTTATATTTGTATACGAACTAAAATTATAACTAGGACAAAACATTAAAATATTACTTTTATAAAACTGAGCATGAAACATGAAAATTCTTATATATGGTTCCAATCCCTGGCCTATACTAGTTGAATTTGTCCTAGTAAATGGTAAAATGTGAGTATAATAATAATGTTAAATTAATATAATACCGTGGAATGTATATAATATTGATCACAATTAAAACTATACACGAGAACTTTAGAAAATATAATACGATGTTTTCATCTCGAGATATAAATAAATTAAATAAAATATAATATTTAGTAGTACAGTAATACTCGCATTTTATAATCACTAATAAATTCTTCCTTTCCTATTTATTGTTCTAATATAATATGTTCAAACGTAATTTTAACTAAAAAAATATTTTCATTGAAGGGTTAATGTAAAATTCTGTTATATTAATGATATCGAAAGACTAAGATTTCATTATATATTTTATAAAAAAAAAAATCGTCTCAGAACCAAACTATAGTTTAAACTTTGTATTTAATATTTTTTACATAAGAACATTTTGATATAGGTAATATCTGTACTGGTTTTAACCGACTTGGAACATTTTCATTCGAATGGTCATCACTCAGCACTACTATGTATGAGATACCATTATATACCTGTTTCGTTCGTTTGTCCTTACATATTCAGTATAATAAGATAGTTAAATAAAGTAATTGTTTTTAATAATTAGCAGAAACCTGCAAAATTAGTACGCCTATAGAGTGGGTTTTTCTAGTGGTGGCGGTAAATTCGGTATATAGGTGACTCACCGGTTTTTTGAAATACCGGTAATTATTGATAACTCGGTAACTACCGATGTATCGATAACTACCGGTAAGTCGATAATTATATATTATATATTATTATTATTATTTTTTAAACTAAATCCCCCCCTACAAAAAAAATCATAATTTAATTTATACAATTTCGTATAGTATTAAAATTATTATAAAATAAATTCTTGTCCGATTTTTAAAATTTTTTAAATATAATTAAAAATAATTAAAACAATATGTCTGACATTGCATCACCTAATTACATTTGCGACATTCACCAAATTAAAAAAATTAAAAATTCTCGAGGGAGGGGGGAGGTGATTTGTTCCTCCCCTGACTCCCCAATAGGCACCCATATATTGTGTCGAAATCAATTTTTGTCGATAAATATTTTTAATACTGCATTAGCACTGGCTCAGTACTGGAAATCCAATACTGGAAAAACCGTTATCACTCCAAACATATACCAGTACACAGCCAGTACTGGTTGCCAGTAACGCGCCACTATCAGTTAGTACTGGCGCGGTACTGCGCCTATTGTGAATTTCTGATTGGGTATAGATTGGAGTTCCGGTCGGACAATAACCACATCATAGTTCGGTTCGAGTTTGACATATTAATTTTAATAGTTCGGTATGACGCCTAAATTTTGAGTTTGATCTCCCTCTAATTATAATCGTTTCTAATATTGAACGACAATAATATTATAATTTTTTACAAAGAGAACTAAAAATAGCAAAGATGGGTTTTGCATTTTAGATCATAATCAGTATCTACCCGTTAATGAAGAAATAATTATATACTCTAACATGTTTCATAATAATTACCATTCCTATGTGTGTGTATATATATATTATATATTAATTACCTAATGCGTCATATTTTATAATATGATAGAGATCGCTAAAAAAAAAAAAAGGATTTTTAACAGCAAGGTCACGCATTATAATTTATACACAAACAATTTCCAACTAGTAATGTATGCATCTGATGTCCATCGCACACCCTGTAAAATTCAAATCCATAAAGGACAACAATTTTATAATTTATATTATATAATATATATATTTATATAACATATATATATATATATATATATAGTGAATGGCCTAACGAATAGCGCTAGAATTTTTTTTTTCTTAATACATATTATATATAATATATACAATATTAGTACTTCCCGCCATGTTATTTAGGTTACTCTTGAGTTGATTTTTTTTTTTTATTTTAATTTATTTGGTTATTATTATTTACTTTTGAAATAATGTAATATTTTATGTAGTATGCTGATTTGTTTTTTCTAACCGCTGACTATATTTTGTCGGTCTTTATTGTATCCCGCAGGCGACTCTCCCTGCATTGTGTTTGTCAACATGTTGGTACGGTCCATCAGCAGAATTGATGATTACAAAATGGTGAGTCGGGTGATGGCCTTAAATACATTTTTGTTGGATTTATTTTGATTTTTATGAAAATATTATTATTTGGTTTTCTGTTGTGAGATTGCGCCCAATTTATTTGCGGATTTTATGTTTTTGTTTTCATGGCCGTAGGAAAATGTCTTGACCAACAGGATCACACGTAATCATAATTATATCCAATATCAGGTCCTGAGGTCTGCTCGTCTGATGCACAACGATCGATTAAGATCCGATTGATCATTACACTTAATTGCATAATATACTATACTATATAATATACACAGTCCCTAATACATAATTATAAATTATTGTTTTCCATTTGTCGTTTTATTTTCTGTTGGACAAGATGTATAATATTATTCAAATATAAATTCTAAAAGTATATTATTTTTATTTTTAAACATTTGATTTCCATTATTATTCAGAATTCATAAGTTGTTTTATTTTTATTTTTGTTTAAAAAATGCATTGAAACGGTGTGTGTATTTAGGCATTTTTGTGTCTTGTATATAAATACATACAATCATACATTTACACATATATGTATATATATATATATATATATATATATATATATATATTGTATTAACTTATTTATATATATATATACATATATATATCTATATATATTTATTATAATATCATGCTAAGTAATTTTACGTTTATATTTTAAAAAAAATCTTTAAAGTTCAAAATCATCGTTGTAGAAATAAAGAAGTAAAACATTTGTGTGCACCTTTTTTAATTAAATTTATTAGGGCACTTTTATAAAGTGGTGTTTGTTTTAAAAAGTTTTATATTTTAAAGAATGTATCACCAAAAAAATGCATAATAGGCAGAACTTTTTTGGGAGGTAACCAGAGATAATTTATGCGTTTACTATGAGTTATGGCATTACAAAGAAAAACAATAATAAAGTAGTGAATCGAATCATTTAAATATACTATATTTAAATGTCTAACTCGTTTTGAATTATTATTGCGATTTATAGTATGTGACAAATCGGGTCTCGCGTACTAGTTTAGTGTAGGTGTAATTATAATTTTTCACTGACACCATCAAATTACCGTATGGATTACATTAGGTATCGAGAACAAATATAGACCAATAAAAGTAACCAAATTAATCAGAAATTTATAATACGTGTAGGTATGGAAAAAAAATAACCGTTGCTTTTAGACAATAATATTATTGTCAGGTTTCGTGTGAATAATACAACAACAACAACAACAACAACAACAAAAAAAACCTATACTTACCACCTCTGATGTGTGTCGGATGTCAATAATTTAAAAAAAAAAAAACAATTAAATATGCTTTGGTTGGTTTTTTTTGGAAATGCGTTTATTTTTATTATTATATATGTTAATATATGACTGTCACCTGCCTCACTGTTTTTAATCTGTAATTCTCTGTGCCTCAGATGTGTATCTATGACGATTTTATTCGATATCTGTTATTTTATTTTGCATGATTTACACATTTCGCTACATAGGTACTTGCACGTATACGCATAATATATAAATATTGTATATGCGTCCACCATAATATGTCCGTCACCCTCACGCGTCATTCAAACGCTTGTATCCATCTGCTTTTCGCCATCACAAAATATGGTTTTCCACATATTATTGCATTTGGTTTTTTATATTATTACTATTATTATTATTATTATATTTTAATATATGCATGCCAGTTTTGTTTTGATTAATTTATGGTATTGTATCTTTTATTTTTTATTTTTTTCTAAAATACTTCTTCGGCTTCCGGGCAAATTGACTACGTACCTACACGCGATACTCTGACACAAACGAACGTGTTAATTGGTCCGGGAGTCGAAGCCGAGTAACCAAGTTCTGTATATTATAATATATATTGGACATTACTCGAACGAAAAGTACGTTTCTACGTTTACGGCCGAGGGAGTGGTAAAAGTATTCAATGATAATATTTACTCGTAAAAAGACGATATTATATACGACCAGATGTTTAGAAAATTAATTTTATTGTACATTTATTACATTTATAATATAATATATTATATTTATTGCTTTTTACACAAATTCAATTTGAAAAAAAAAAAAAAATAAGTAAATATATTATTTACACTTGGCTCGTTACGTGGTCCGATAATGAATTATATTTACGAAATATTACCATCGCGATCCGTGTGCCTCCATCTCCATGTGCTGCAATAATCGGTACAATATATCGCGACGTGAGAATGAATCCTACATGTACATTTTTCAAAGAAGCTCTTATTGTAAAATGGTGTACAATTTGACTATGATGGTCTATATTTTAAGCTTACCGTGGTACTCATAGGACCCGTTATGAGGAAGATGTAAAAAATTTAATAGTTGTATATACAAAAAACTTGTACACTCATTAGCTTTTGTATATGAGTCGATGGAAATTTTACAAATTTAAAGATCATGGTAATAACAAATAAGTCCTATGTGAGAAACTAAAAAAATTTTCTAGAAGAAAATGTCGTGTATAATAACGTGACAAGTTGCAATTATACAGTAGATATAAATGATCATTTAATAGTTAATACAAATAAAGTGTATTAATATGACGGAATTTGATGAATAACTAGGTTCCCTCTCATTTTAAAAATAATAACACCAAAAAAGTTCTACGCCATATATCAATTAATGCTATACGTTAATTATGAGTATAAAAGTGTTATGCAAAGTATAGATACTCATTCAGCTTTTATTCTTTCTCAATATTGTTTTTGGTTTTTGGTTTTTTTATTTATTATTTATTCTTCGATACGTCTCTACACTAATTTATTAATAATTATTACAATTTAGACATTGTGGCATTTATTCATATTATTTTCATTTTCAGAGGACAAGCTAAAATTAAAAATCAAAAATCAAACTTAAAAACAACTTTCCTGAAAATGTATAATTCACAGCTATAACTTTTTCATTCTCACTTCGCGATACTACGTACATTATACGGTAATAGGTACAATATTACCGTGTCCGATGTCATTGAGTTATGTCCATCACTGACGTAGTGTCGTTAAATTGCACTATTTAATTGTACTCATATTATATAAGTAACCATATACTTATGCAATACGCATATTTCATTATTAAATATAATATTCATCATACAACTTCCATTCGAAAACTCCTGGTGCTCTCTGGTACTGGAATAAAATGGAAATTCCACTGAAATGGACAACACGTAAAAAGCTCTCTAGCTATAATGGTTCAAAAATAAAAATATTATAAGAGGTATTCAAAATTAAATTTTTGAAATGATTTATCGAATGCATCATTTTTCTAACCAGTTTAAAAAAAAAATAAATATATGACCCAAATTTTCAATAAACTATATTATTATCAAATACTGAAAATTCGCGTAACGGCCAGATGATAACACTACAAAATCGACAAAACACTACACCATACGATCACACGTTGACTATATATATATATATATATATATATGAAGAGAGTTTTTGAAGTTATTTTTTTTTTTAAATGTTACCTACAGCATACTAAACCATTTAAAATATTTCACAGATCGTAACAGTGAGTATAGTGTTAGCAATCTGGGTCGTAATTTTCAGGACATACAATTTTCTAAATAAACTGTATTCAATGCCCTTTCGAAGAATAAAAATACCAATATTAAACGTGTATCTTTTATAATTGGTTATGTTCCAAACTTTCATAATTGGAGAATTATTCGCACCCCATCGTGCATTGTTCGTTACGCGATATCGCTTTAGGTGAACCGGGAAATCATTGTTGTCGGACCACTGCGAACGTTCGTCAAGTTCGTTTCACTCCATTCCCCCGGCCTCGAAACGTATTCCGTTGTTGTGTTGTCACTCGATGATATACACATTAAACATATCTCTATATATAATATAATATATATATATGTGTGTGTATTTCTCTAAACGTGTGTTTTATGTGTGTTAGGAGTACAGTGTGCAACTGACGTTCCGTGAACAATGGATGGACGAGAGGCTCAAATTTAACGATTACAACGGTAAATACATGGAAATTACTTTGCTAAAAGCGTACTTAAGCCTCCCACAAGTGTTCGTATAGTATATATGTGTGTTTTCAAGTTTGCCGACGATGAAACCCACACAATATCGGGACTCGCCGTGTTCAAATTCAACGACCCAGTCCATTTTGACATACCTATTATAACTTTCCCCCCAATCTCTCCACCGTTTCAACATAAATCTCTAAAATCATTTAATCCAGCAATTCTCATCCTGATGTGATTTTTCAGTACGGAGGAGTATGGGGACATACGATTTGTTTATGTGTACAATATGTAAAATGTACCTAATGTGTATACATCATGTATAGGCTGCACATACATTTATAACCGAAATCGATGAAATATTATCAAATCGTCGTCGTATTGTCTTATGTGATACGTAGATATTAGAGGTGGATCGAACAGTTCGAAGTTCGAAAAATCGAACCGAATTTCAAGATTCGGTACAAATTCTGAAGTCGAAACTAACCGAACTCGAGGAGAAGTTCGAACTTGAACGAAATATTTTCGAACTATTTCAAAATATACTGATTCGAGTTGGGCCGTCGAAAAAGATGATGATTTTTTTTTTAACATATTTAATTTTGAAGTTCGATTTGGATTTAGATTCGACAATAAAACCAAAAGTTTGGTTCGGGTTCGATAATAAAACTAATAGTTCCGTTCGGGTTCGACAAAATAAAGTTTGGTTGGAATTCGGGTTCACTCTTAAACTTCATAGTTCGATTCGAGTTCCGTTCGACACCTACATTTTAAGTTCGACTCACCTTTAGTTGATACCTATTTATAATTATATATTTCGTGGTATTAAATAATAATATAATACCTAATATATAAATATTAGACTTAAAATATATAATATTATATGTATTTTGTGGAACAATCGACCTTAGTATCTAAATATGAGGCCATCAACTCGAATAAAGTCGAGAACCAGTAGTGTAATCACATTAAAATCCGCAACACATATATATTAACACTATATGTTTTCAGCTTCTTTTTCTTCTTACCCTTCAAAGACATTTGACTCGTTCTTGTACACAATATAATATTTACAAGATACGTTAGAGCGTATCTTTTGTACATCACAATCGGTTGTTTCCCACCAAATACTTATAATTTATAACCAATTACGTAGAATATGTACGAACAATTAATATTTCCGTATTTGGCCAGGTAAAATGAAATACCTAACTTTGACCGAAGCTAACAGAGTATGGATGCCCGACTTGTTCTTCTCTAACGAGAAGGAAGGTCATTTCCACAATATAATTATGCCGAACGTATACATCAGAATATTCCCAAACGGATTAGTACTGTACAGCATAAGGTTAGCATAATTGTAATTCGGTAAAACAAAAAAAGCATTCTACAGTTAAGACATAATATTATTATTATCATCATTTTTATTATTTAGGATATCTCTTACACTGTCGTGTCCGATGAATCTCAAATTATATCCACTAGATCGTCAAACGTGTTCACTCCGAATGGTCAGCTGTAAGTTTAAAAAGTTCTCGTATAAAATGCATTTTAGCAATGATATCACACGAAATTTGAAATGTTTATTTAGACGGATGGACGACTGATGACTTAGTATTCTTGTGGAAAGAAGGCGATCCTGTGCAAGTGGTAAAAAATTTGCACTTGCCCAGATTCACTTTAGAGAAATTCCTTACGGACTACTGCAACAGTAAAACTAACACAGGTATTTATCGTAACGTTACTTTTTTTTTTAAATATTTAAAATAAAATAAAAACATTTAGTGTAATGCACCTACATTATTATGTTACATAACGTTGAATAATTTATTAAATTCAATTTTATAAAATAAAAATAAATATTATGTGCATGCCTACACGCAACGACTACATTTAAAATATAGGCAAATCCATATGATAACAACAACATGGGTATATACATAAAAGAAAGTGTTTTATAATGTGTTTTTTTATTTATGTACACCTATATAGTACTTACATATCATCTGATATGTTTAAACTCACATATACATTGTTGTATATTCCGGTAATAAAAATAACCTGTAATACAATTTCCTTTATACAAATTTGATTTAGAAATTGTGTTGAAATAACTATATTACAAACATCTTCTATAAACTATACATATTATATAATTAAATTATATATTATAAAATTTCAACACGTAAATGCTACGTAAATTTTTATATTAAATTGCATCTATACAAATTCTAAAAATAAATACGCACTCTTTTTTGTAATTTATATACCTATCATATAGATTTAATATATATAATTTAAATCATATATATAGATTTAAAATTGAAATAAAAATCCGCATCTAATATTTTAGTAATAAAACGAACGATCGTTATAAACTTTATTATAATAATATAATAAAAGTAGAATCTTATCATATTGAAATGATGTTGAACAATATGTATTTGTGCAATGGCAGTCACCGTACAATTTTTTAAGGGTTGTGTCCCTATGAAGTATATTTGTTGGAAAATTTACGACAAATATCGCTTGGGGAGTGCAGGATATCTGAGTTGGATATTTTATTTTTGCCGTAATATAACTTACAAACCGTCTTCGGTGCCATTGAGTCTTAGATTTTTATTATTATTATTTTCCCTATGCACCTATATAAGTATGAATTCGGTCGCAACTTCATTGTGTTGTTTATTATACCACTGGGATATCGCGTGCGCAATAGGAATTAATATTTGAGTCGACTTCATGTTCTAACTATATTATAGATACCACGTCGGTCATAACTCGAAATTATTCAAGAAATCGTAATGTTCAAAGTTCAATGTATAATTCACTCGTCCAGTTTTATTTTTTATATTTATATTTATACTATTTTTATATTGTTCCGCAACAGTATTTTACTGGACATCGATTCGTATCCTATTTAGGATTATTAATATTGTAATTTGTCGTATTTAAAAAAGCAGGTCAATAGGGGGTGGAAAAACTTTGCTCGTCGGAAAGGATACTCTTGGTGGATGTATTGTATTTTAAAGCAATGATAATAATGATTTCTTTCGATAAACGGTTCTGAGTGAAACTTTGTTTTCTGTACTATATAACTCTATAACATGGTAAGATAGAATATAATTTATAAATTAAAATTAAAAGTAAATATATATACATATATACAATGACAATTATTAAGTATTTGGATACATAGAAATATTACGTTAATGTACTAAATGGTAGATATGAATTACAAAGTCGGTGTAAATTTCAAAACTCTAGAAACATGACTTTCAGAATTACAAAGTAATAACAATATTCGAGTTAGACGAAACCATTTTTACGTAATTTTTCAGTAGTTTTTTCATACGCGTTAAAAAAAAACTATTGGGAAAATCTAAAAATGACCTATCTTATAATAGGTACAAACTTATTGATCAAATTTGTTAACGGAAAGTGAGTAAGCGTGTTACAATAGCAGTACTCTTTCTACTAGAACAAAGGCATAAAAAACAAAATAAAAAGTGTACGCACCGCTCGTCCAGTGTCAGTATGGAAACCAGTGGCGAACGCAGGGAAAAGTTTCGGGGAGTGTTTTCTGAAAAATTTTAAATTTTATATTTATTATTATCGTTAACATAGAAATGTTCAAACTCCTACTCGACTCTTTTTGGTCGAAAAGTTGCTTACAGAAAAATAAAAATAAAATAAACATCGTTATAAAATCAATAGCTTATATATTATATGAAAGTATTTGACGGGTAGTCTTAGGGAAAAATTTGATTTAAAAATAATAATTTAACAAAACAAGATTATAATGTTTGTGACAATAGTTATGATAATAAATTAATATTTATAGTGTGTTGGCACGCTAAAATAATATTACACATTACTATAATTATCAAAAACGAGTTACTAGAATAACCGTGCACATACCATATTCAAATTCTTTATGGAATATTATACGATTATTTATCAAGCCTTAGAAAAATTCAATTCAGTCTGACTCTCTCGTCCATAATATTATGTTGCCTTTAAGGTTTTATACACAAAACGAGTGTAACGCGCGGTTACAGAATACATAATGTCCATTTATATTGATTGTTGGATGATAGATGTAGGTAGGTAATAGGTATCATAATTATTTACAATATCTATAACCTACATAAACTTTAATTTATTTGATCAAAAATGCCATGTTATAGCTGTATATGGTGAACAACTTGTTAAAATCTTTTACACATAACGGCATCTCCGTCTTATTTGTGTACGTTTATGAATTAATAAATTTAATAATCGATTAACGGATTTTCGATTAATCAATAGTATAATAGTATAATAGTACAATCGATTGTTTGAATATTAATAATTGCACAGCCCTAGGTGATCCACTAATTCAGGGGCGTTATTTCAATTTTTCTTAGAGCGTGGCAAAGTTTTGATCGGCCCAATTTAAACGAGGTATCCATTAAAAAAAAAAAAAAGGTCATCAATTTCTTTTTGTTTTACTCTCACATAGGGCATGGCCCTTAACGATTTCACCGAATGTCGATCAGCCCCGCAAAACAGCTCGATCGGCCCACATAAATCTTAGGGTGGGACAAATGTCTAATCCTGCCCCTCCTCCCAAATGACGCCCCATCACTAATTTTAGGTATATACTTGATAATTTAGACGCGAAAATTGAATTAGGTAAACTTCGATGGACGTCGTCAAAAACGGTTTTTTACGAAGAATAATATTTCTAGTAGAATCTAATTGTGGTCGAAAAGTCGCCGACAAAAAGAAAAAAAAATAGTACATACATCATTGTAAAATCACATAGCTTTCTATATAATATAGATGCGCTCAGAATATGAAAAAAAATGTATACGTCATTGTAAAACAAATCGTTCAGAACCAAAGATAGTGTTGCCGAAACTTTATACGATGGGCACGTCTCGTACATACACGTTCGGGGGCGTTCAAATATTACGGCAGCACATTTTTGGCCTTTTTAGACCCCTTCCTCACCATTGTCAGCAATTGTCAGCATATGTCCGAAGACCCCCTCCCCTTTATTAAAAAAAAATTCCCGAATTTTACACGAATCGATTAAAAATAAATGAAAATTTTCGTTACATATTTATGTACATATTTGATTTTTTTTTTTTTTTTTTTACTTCTGACGTCAGCATGGTTCTACCAACCCCCACCCCCTTCCATTAGGCATTTGAACGCCCCCTTTGTGCGGACTCAACATCATGTTAGGTATGTTCCACAGGAGAGTACAGTTGCCTGAAAGTGGACCTGCTGTTCAAGCGCGAGTTCAGTTACTACCTGATCCAGATCTACATCCCGTGCTGCATGTTGGTGATCGTGTCGTGGGTGTCATTCTGGCTGGACCAGAGCGCGGTGCCGGCGCGCGTGTCGCTGGGCGTCACCACGCTGCTGACGATGGCCACGCAGACGTCCGGCATAAACGCGTCCCTGCCGCCCGTCTCGTACACGAAGGCCATCGACGTGTGGACGGGCGTGTGCCTGACGTTCGTGTTCGGTGCCCTGCTCGAGTTCGCGCTGGTCAACTACGCGTCCCGGTCGGACTCGCACCGGGACGACATGCAGAGCAAGAAAAACGACCTGGAGCGCACCGCGTCCATGGACGTCGGCGACTACGAGGACGGGCCGAATTCGTTCAATATGGTGAGGTCGAATAGTACGGTGAGCATTGACCGAGCGCGGAGAACCGGGTTCGAAGCGCTTCATTTACTTTCCAGCTTTTTCATTTTTTATTTTTCTTTTCCATATTTTACGTACTTATTATCATTTTCTGTTTTTATATTACGTCAATTGTAAGCGACATGTTATACCTTTTTTTTTTTTTTTTATATATATATATATATATACTTAAACCAATATTATTATTATTTTTTTACTCGTTTTTTTTTTTATTTTTTATTATTACCGTACCACGGACCAGTTACTTTCGTTGGTTTTAGATTTAAACACACGTATATACACGTACATCACAAACACGCAACTCTAATTTGCTCTTTCCGTTCTATATACGTCTAACCCGTACCCCTGCACACACCGAACCCGACAACGTTTCCTCGTTACTCGAGATTATGAAGAAAAGGTCACGTGTTTTATCATCGTACTGAGTGTATACATATGACACGATTATATAGGCATGACGAAAATATAACATGGTATGCCAGCAACATGAACGAATTTAAGAACGGTAGTTACCATGAAATGAAATATAATTTATCAATTATGACAATAAATTCTGACATCACTCGGTCTTATCTGCAGTCTTTTCAATATAGTAATATATAAATAAGTTTAATGGTTACAGAGTTGAACATATTTAATCAAAAATAAATAGTAGATAACAATAATAATTATGATAAGTGGACCGAGTGACGTAGGCACGATGCGCAGAACTCAGTTGCTGGCATACCATGTTATTTCGTCATGACTATATAGGTATACACAGTTTCGTTCGAATTTTATCCGTGAATACAACCAAAGTAATAATAGTTACACTCGTGTTCCATATACAATAATATATTGTTTCTAAATGGAAAGTTTTCGGACAACCCGAGTAAATTGATACGATAACACTCTTATTAGCAACAATGAAAATAAAAACAAAACACACTAAAATGTTTCGTTCGATAATAATCGATTTAATTCTATAATAAATTCACTAACGACGTAATATGGCGTATACACTTCGTTTACAATATTACGTATCTATATTACTCTAATGGATAAAGTTTGGTAAAAAATCATACAATAAACCAAACACAACAATTAAATGCTCGAGCACAGTTTTTTTTTTTTTTTTTTTATATATATATATATATAAACTATTATTATTATAAATTGTCGCAAAATTTGTATTTTTTTTATCTTTTCACTGATTGGAAAAAACCTATTAATAAACATAGAAACAATCAGTGAAATATTAAAGAAAAGTTTAGAAATATCGTAGTGCAGCATGCACTTGAGTTTTTATAATTTATTTTCTCATAAATCAAAATCGACCTTACAACATCTATAATACGTACAAATCGTTTATTTTTGCATTTACTGGTGCTATACCGTACTTGTAATTTTTTATTTTTATTCGGTGTTTTATTTTTTAAATACAATAAAATGTAATTCATCGACTATTATTGATTTGTTTACAATCACATTTTTCATTATTTATATTTTTTTTTCTAATGAAAAGCTGGGAATCAATGTTTGCATTATACGCATGGTCTGCATCCCTTCAGTTAACTACAGTTTCTAAAACGAAATTCTCGCCTCCTCTCGATATCTTATTTCTATAAATAAGAAAAAATGACTATTATTTCATTTATTTTTTCTAAATCCTACATTTTTCAATATAAATAGTGTACCTATTTATGTTTATTACCTATAACGATGTAGGTTCATTTAACATTTTATTTTGCCAACTTAATTTAAAAATATAGATACATAAATAATTTTAAAAGCAGTAATATTCATTTTGATAAATACCATAACTATTTCATCATAAGTGATCATAATATTTTATAAGAAGAGTCGACGAGGAGCACGAATTTTTACACGGAAATTGTAGTCTGGTTAATGCGAAAGCTTGGCACTAGCCTGATTGTTTTTTTTTTTTTTTTGACAACCGTATTAATAACGAATACGCGTACAATATAATATTGATGGTTGAGAGGTAAAAGGAGCTAAGCAATATTAATCAAGATTTTCGGGAGAACTAAAGACGTTTAAAAATAATAATGGTATTTATTTCCTAAATGCTGTCGCACGAACTCCATTATTAGTTATTGACATTGTAGAGTGTCATTTATACCCTCAATTTAAAATTTCCATTTTCTGCTTCAAAAACGGTTTTATCAATGTGATTTATTGATCATTATATTATGCATAGATATACCTACATTTATTTTTGAAGAAGAAATTAATTTTCGGTTCATTTGTTCCATAATATCTGAGATAATTATTTCTGTTCCGTTTTTGTCTTTAAAATCTAACGATAACTATCATCATTATACCTATTGTGTGTGGAAGTGTTTCTTCCACAATATACTACTGTTTGCTTATCGTACATATTGTCCGGGGCGTTTCAACAGACAGGAGGAGTCATCGGCCCTTCGGTTAATGTGTCTATAGTTGTTTATGCCCGGAGTTTTGCTCAAGCCCTATTTTTCTTTTCAACCGTCAAAATTATTGTTTTGAATATTTTCAAAAATCCACAATCGTACGTCAATCGGTACACCTCCGGTACTTTAATGTCCACCGTGTTTCCAGAAGCCGCTGATGCGTCCCGAGCTGATGATGTCTAGGGATAAAATGAGTCAGATCATCCACCAGACGCCGCCGACGGAGAAGAACTCGTGCTGGAAGTCGTGGATGTCCAAGTTCCCCACCAGGTCGAAGCGCATCGACGTCATATCCCGCATACTGTTTCCGATGGTGTTCGCCATGTTCAACATGTCGTACTGGTCCACTTACCTGTTTCGCGAAGGCGTGGACGAAGACAAGTAAAACGGCTGAAGTCCAGTGAAGTTATAGTGTCCTGTAATCCCTGTGATAATGCGCGTGTTTCATTTCATTTTGCATTGTTTTAATATTATAATGATGTTTATATTCGTTCATTTTTATTTTAATATAGGGCATCTATGTCATTGTTTACAACTTACTCTTCATTCGATACGAAGTGCATTTACTCACGTCATACAATTATTATTATTAATATATAGTAAAAAAAAAAAAAAAAATCGATCGGACCTCCTAAAAGTTATAACATAAATCATTTCCATTCCACGTATTATATACATTACTGTCTTTGATATTTTGTAATTTTCGTCTATATAATACATATAATATACTCTATATGCTCAATTTTACCTTTATTACGCATTCGTTGATTCACTTCGAAACACCTGACAGACAAAAGAGACAGGGTCCTTAAACCAAATCTGTCAGGCCATCTGTTTGCGTGTCCCGCGTGCACACGAATCGATTCCATCCAAATTTCATTTATCTATAAAGAGCAAGAGTTTTCTATAATATACATATACCTTTTTTTTATACCATATATAGAATTCAACAAAAATGCCATCGATATAGTACAAATTCATCCCCCGTCGCCGAATAACTAATATCTATCTAATTATTTAATCAAATCGATTAATTACACGCGCTCAATGTAATTTTATTTTTGTTTTAACTATTATATTTCCACCAAGTAAAATAAGTAGGTATAAGTAATATTATGGCGCGTACGGTGCATCACATAACGAACATTAAAAATCATTCCCACGTTTTTAAATGCACAATTATATGGCATTATTCGTTTTTATTTACTATTATTATTATTTCAGCACGAAAAATATTATATTATGTTATACACAAATATTTAGATATTTTATAGTTATAGTGTTCATGTAAAATTTATTATAATATGACTTACGGTATGGTCTATAGAAAATCTTTCGTGCGGATATATTTCAATATTTAATATTACTCATAAACGTAATTAATTGTTATATTAATAATTTATTTTCATGTGCATATGTTTGTCATGAAAATTGAACATTAGGTATATATTATTCGTATCCGCACAGGATCATTATAGCGTACCGTATGGTATAAACAGGGTGAGACGGAAAGTTTTGACCGAAATATATGTGGTTCAATAACTTTAAAACCCGATTAACCCTTATGTTTTAGAGTTGTTAAACCGACCTTTGATGAATTTGACTGTTTTAACTTAACTAGATCCCGGGACTTAAAACAAAAACATTTAATTAACTCAACCACACCAATTGTTATAATGACATTTTAATATCGTTTCCGTTTTATGGTACACGTAAATAAATGTTCAAGCGATATTGCTAATCGACATAAACTGCATTATCGGCCATATCTGATTCGTTCTTCCTCTTTCTAATTTTCTTTTCGGGGATATCATTAAAAACAACCCCTTTAAGTTAACATCACTATTTATATGTATTACAAACTGAACACGATTGATAAAGTCAGAGATAAATAACTATACTCGTATAGCTATCGTCATCTTCCGTCCGTCATTTATTTAAGTCCGGTTACACAATAATCGTGTCTTCATGGTCTACAGATTACGGTTAAGCTATTTGTGAAAATAGAAAACCCACGCAGTTTACTTATACTTATATACGTCATTCTGTACTTATACCAACCTTTGAATTCATCTCACGTTGTATGTCACGTTGTCCATTATTACGTCAGGTCGAAACTTTTCTCATCCCTCGCAGCATAATGTGCTATTCCATTTTGCAGTTTAAGATAATCTCATCAGACCCGAAAACTCTATGGAGATTTAATTTAAACTTAAGGTACCTATACATAAAATATAAAAATGTATGTAATTTATTATAAGATTATACTATTATTCGTTTGTACTGTATAAAATATTGTGAATAATATTAAGTAACCGGAGACGGTTGCTTAAATGTGATTTTTAAATAAATTAATCGTGAAACTGTAATAGATTTGTAGACATCGGGTGTACGCTGAGTAATTACTGAGTGGAACTGTGCATAATATTATGATGAATTTAAACACTTAAAAACATCTTTATTTTCAATAATAGTATTTTCTTTCAAACTACGTTTATACGTGCCTAAATATTAAAATTTAAAACAAATGTTTTAAATTTCTTTTAAAAAGAATTCACAAATATCATGATTTTTAAATGGTAACCTAACAGGCTTATAACTAATTTATTATTTATAATAGATACGTGATATAGAGTATACCTACGTATGTGATATTTTTAAAATGCATTTTTCATTTTTTTAATGTTTTAAACATAATATCGGACATACGGACACTGCTCTATTCATCGTTTTCACCAATTATATGCTTCCTGCAGTGTTCGGATGTTTAAATATCATGTTTACTTGGTAGAATGCGCATTTCGATACTCAATTCAGTCAATTCAGGAACACACCCGATGTACATGTAATCAAATAAACGGAAGACGATATCTTTTAAATTTCAAATTCTAGAATGTGAATTTTAAAACATATATATATGGTCAATCACTCCATTACACATGTACCTAGACTATTAGTCGTAATTAAATTTTTTTTTTTTTAAAACCAATCAAAACAAATTATTGTTGTAATGAAACATATAATAAACAATATAACGCTACAATGATGTAGTGTTCATTACATTGATTTGTTACTCATACATCGCATGTATAGAGTATACAAATATACATATATTATAATATATGTACACAAAAAATATTTTTGCACAATGTAAATTATTAAATATAATTAATAAGTCATTAAATTACCATACAACGAAAAAAATACAATTTTTTATTTTATCAAGTAGTTTTATAGAGGCTAAAAAATGAAATTTTTTTAGTACTTTTATCATTGATTTCTGGCCTCTCTACGCTCTCGTATGGAGCCTTGTTAACTATAACTGAATAGTTAGATTGTTAAAGCTACTACTATATATTTAGATAATATTAATATAGGAATCTGATTTTTTAGAGGTTTTTTTAGGTAACGTACATACAATAAAAACGCACGAATAGGTTTATGATAATAAAAACTGCAGTAAAATTACGACGAGTTGCTTGAACGTCCTCGACTTTTCGTGTACTTACTATATAATATATTACTATATATTATAGATTATAGTACTAGTATTTAGTAATATATATATTATGTATAGGTATACGTACTAAGCTAAATATGGTACACGAGAATATGACATTATTGGCAATTTAAAATTTTTCCATCACTCGAAATAACTTTAAATAATTTAAAGTAATTATTATGATTATATAAAAATGTTAAGAAATAATGTCATGAATAATGAAAAATATTTGATTTTTATCATCATTTTGACGATTAGGTACCTATACATTTTTTTTTTTAAATTTTAGAAACTATATTTTTTATTTAGATTTTTAAATAGTACACTTTGAGTAGAGTACTGCAGCGTAACACTACTTATTGAGTTTAACTCGGCCTCCCAAATCCATGCGCACCAATGACGCCAACAAGCATACACCGAAAATTCAATATTTGACGTGGATGGAGACTTGGTAAGTAATCAATTTTGAAACCATCATAAATTTGATTTTTTCGTCCTCTTTAATATTATATGATGAAAATAAATATTTTCGTTGTATGGTCCTTTAAGTGAGTTCAGTGACTAACAAACGACGAATGTAATATAATAATTATTATAGCGCTGTCATTTGATCTTACTACCTGGATACTTAAAAGTTAAAATTATGTTTTTTTAACCGATATCTTGTTGTCCTGGAGTATTCGTATTATTATAATATTGGTCGGATATAGTATGATGATAAGTATTTATTATTATATAGTGTATAGTAACTTTTTTTAAATTTATGTAAATTTTTTTTTTTTAATTTGATCGGTTTGTTTTATTATTTGTTATAAATTTTAGCATTGAATTACGTTATTGCGGTTAAGATTTCAGAATTGAAGTAATCGAAATCTGGCTAGAGTGTAAAAATCAAAAATCATTATATTATAAAAATGCATTTTTTACGGTTTAGTAACGGTGCTTTTTATATAATTGAGTCAAAGCATAAAATGTTTTTTTCAACATTGTTACTTATAAAAAAATTTTTTTTAAAAAATAGGAAATAAATTTTAATTGTAAAAATAATATTATAAATAACGATAAAATGTGTAATTATTGTTGTCCGACATAATATAGTATATGAACATGTATAAATCGAAATCAATACCAATTATGTATATTGTTACTGGACTTGCGAGTGATAACAAGTGTTAATATAATTATATGTATTTATAGTATATAAGGTTGTATAAGATTTTATTGAATTAAAATTTTAATATTATAGATGTTAAAAAAATCTCTTGAAAAATAAAATATGTGTAAAAAAATAATAATAATGATTAATATGGTAATGATTTATATACGTGCAATTTATATATCTACATCAGGGTCGGACAGGCCCAGACCACTAGCCCGTGATTGCGGACTGGGCTCTCATCTAATTTTGGGCCCCCTCTTGCTCGTATTTGAATAATAATATTTATCAATAAATCTAAAAACCCGATATTTATTTACAAAATATAGACGATTATTATTTCCTATTTTGCAACCATAATAAAATATTCAAAACAATTGATCTGTTTAATATAATATAGACAGTGGTAGATTTTGGAAGGGAAGAGGGGGAACACGGAGCTACTCTTAATTTGTTTCATGTTTAACAGCGTACCCAGTGCCAGATCTGGGGGGGATGAAATGGGGTACTTACACCGGGCGCCATTATTATGGGGACCAAAATTTAAAAATATTTTTGTTATAAATTTGAACCAGATATTGTAATACCTAATGTTTTAATAATAAATATGTGTATAGACGTATAATATATATATGATTATAATGTTATCGGAAACAATAACATCTGAGTATAATCATAGAACATTATAGAAATATCACTCAAGGTGATAACAGTTTGTTTACAAAAAACTGAGGACCGGCCATGAAGTTATCATCGAACGTAAAACCGAGGACCCACCCTGAAGTTATAGTAACGTTAAATTCGCTATATATTATATATATTTATATGCATTGATTAATGCAAGCATCTTCAAATCACTGATTACAGCGATTACAGTATAACAAATAATACTGATTACAGTATAAACTTTGTCAACAGCTGTTATTTTCAACATCCAATTACATAACACGGCAACATAGACAGTGACATAGCCCCGGTATAATAGATACTTGTACAGATAGTATACCTATAGTTGCGAGCACGAAAAATGAGCACAAAATGAACAATGGGATGTGCAATGCTCACTTTGCGTGCCCACGAATAAAACTAGTGTATTCCTTGAATCGAGGGGGCAAAATACCTTATATCTACCATTTTTTTAATTATTTATTATTTTTGACCATTTTATTTTGAATTAATAATAGTTTGAGGGAATGCTCATTTTCTGCAAGACCATGAGTTCCTACCTACTTATCTACCTACCCCATATTATATTTATCCAATTTGAGCATCACTGTTTATTAAATAATATGCATTGAAGTATACACGTATTTATAGTCCATTAAGGGGATTGGATCACTCCAAATTGTCAGTCGAAAACATCATATAGGTACAATCGCTTTGTGTGATATTTATCCATTGTGTTATGTTAATATTATATATTTTAAATGAACTATATATTTCAGCTACATCATTTTTATTAGTTGTTACTGTTAAGATTATTTTGTGAAATAAAAAAATCGGAACTCAAATTTAAAATTGTAATAACTTCGAAAATAATTCTTTGGAGTTATTACAATTTGAAATTTAAATTCCAATTTGATTTTAAAGTAGGTATTGTTTTATATTTTGCTACAAAATATTAATCGTGATGTACAGCACGCAGATGACTTTGATTTGATATCATGTCAAAGATGACAATTTTACACTTTTAAATAAACATATTTAACATAAAAATTTCGAGACTCAAGTAATTCAGTAAAATTAAATCCAGTCGGAAATTAATCGGTACATTTTTAAAGTTTATGGGGTTAAATTAGGAAATTTTTTATTTATTGTTTTTGCTTATTATATTTTTTGTGGAAGTAAATCGTCGGTAAACTTTTGATTGTTCGTCCAATTACAGAAAAAGTGCATGAACTTTTTTTTTCTAAAGGGGTGCAAATTTCATATTTTTCCCAGGGTTGAAAAACCGATAGATCCCGCACTGAACGTACCTTTTAATTTATTTATCAAATAACGCAGGGAACGCAATGTCTCTTAATTTTTATTTAACATTTTTTAAAAATGACAATTTGTTTTGAAAAATAATAAAATTACAAACATGAATGTTTTTTGTCCTTAATGCATAATAGGTTTTAGATAAAAATCAAGATATAAAATTTTGAAAAATTGATATTATTAAATCATATTGGTATCGTAGATAATAAATAATCTTCGTTATCCATGAATGGCTAAAGTCTAAAAGGATGATGAAATCTTGGCGAAATAAATGCGACACTGATAAACTTCTGTTATTATATGTACTCGTAGTTGTTTACATTTAATTTTATTAGTGGAATGGCGATTTGCGTTCTACTTCTATCACGGATCACTATGTTTTGATAAGTTTGTCTAAGTTGATCGGCTATAATCAATGATAATGTACAACAATTTACAGTAATTCAATATTGTCGCCGAGTTTGCACGGTTATTGCTGGTGAAAATGCGTATTGAACACCGTACTGAGTCGATCGACAACAACGATCGTGCGGAGTGCCGGTAACTACATATTATAGGTACGCGACGTCTCCGACGAGGCCTGTTACGTTACAATTATTTATGAGAATTTCTTTTATAATACTCTGATAAATTTAATATATATATTTAAAAATCACCCAGGATCAATATACATGTAGGTACCTATATCTATTATATTATGTTCCTTTATCGCCAAAATTTATAATATTCTAAATTTTACTATTTCTTCCTCTTTTCACAAGGCATAGATTAATTTATCATACTATATAAATTTATACAATTTTATGTCTTTTTACGGTTATTGAATTTTTTTTCAAAAAGATTAACAGTCTTTGACAGAAATAATACATAAAAACAAACTACAGCTAGGATAGGTTATAAAATATAATATTAACACATTAATTTGGTATATTTTTATGTTTTAATTGATACATTTTCTTTAAATTTTAAAACTGATTATTCCTTAGTTTGGTAATAAATGAGAAAAGTATTTAAGAACCATAGCCTAGTAATAATAATACAGTTCATTGAAATTTGATTACTACAAAACTCCAATCTCATTTATAAAATAATTTTAAATCATAAATACATTAAGTGGAGACTGAAATATACGTTTAAATTTTAAAATATTATTATGTTTTAAACTTTAAAACATAATAATGTTATAAATGTATTAAAAAATACAAAAAAAAAACACGTACTCTATGATCGTTTTAAAATGTTTAAAACCAACATTTTCGGTTTTATGAGGAAATAACCATTATTTTAACCCATATATTTTGGTGGTTTTTTCTGATACGTTTTTAAAAAATCAACAAATTACCTGTTCAAAGTACTATGCTGACAAAATTTTATGCCAAAAAATGGATATGCATCAAAAAATTAGATCATGACGTCAAGTCTTCTGGTCGATAAATTGCTCAAAGAAAAATATAAGACCAATTAATATCATAGTAAAACGAAAAAAAAAATTTGCACCACTCAGAATCTAAAATTTATAGTTATTATATTCATTTTAAGACATTATTATTATTATTTTTTAATTCATCAAACTCTATTTCCAATTATTATTGTTTGAAAAAATGTTCTATCTACAAAAATGAAGTTTTGGTATTTAAGTTTTCAATATTAATATTTATTGGTTCTTTTTCAGTACCCCTGGACCCCTTCTCCGTAAATACCCCACTATATATATATATATATATATATATACATTAAAATATATATATTTTTAACAGCATTCTATTATAACACTGAAAAAGAACTTTTTTTTATTTTTAATGCCTAATTTTGTGTTTACTGATTACTTATTTATTTTCAAGCGCTCCCCCTCCATTGAAAAATCCTGCGTACGCCACTGGATATAGGTACCAGGTATTGCACTAATTTCTTTCATTCGGGCCCCGTGATACGTACCATATAGGCAGCCGTGTTGTATAGTAAACTCATTGGTGGTATCATTGATTATATATTAGTATATTAGTAATATATAATATAATCAATGATGATATTTATTATATGACTATTTCATTTATTTACTTGGTAAGCAATTTGATTTCGTAAAAGTTCAATTCTATGAATTCGTCGCGCGTGTCATCTAGTTGTCTAGACCATACATTACTTTAGAGATTATATTAAGAAGACAAAAAATGAAACGCCCGCAAAACAATATTTGGCTGTGGTCAATTTTATAATAATTTTTACTACATTATTTATTTAATTTAAATATTTAAAAAAATAATGTCTATAAAAATATATAGGTAGTAAATATTACTATATAAATTAACTATACCTATATACTTAGTAATTATTACTACATCTTTTTTAGAATTTATCCTATAAAATAATAATTCGAACATATTTTTTTTAACTATAATATTTCAGTATTTATTTTTTTCCGTACATAGTTATATATACGGTAATAAACCATAAGGGTAAAAAACAACACAGAAAAAACGACATCGATATAAACGAGAAGAATATTATGATTCAATTTTTCATACACAAGGTGTATTACATATAATATAATACTATCAGCATCATCGAAAGTCGTTAATTTTTTTTTTTTTTTTTTTTTATTTAACGCCAAACGGCAATTCAAAAGAAAATTATAAAAGTAAAATAGATTAAAATTTAACAATAGTGA
>JAIPRL010001413.1:55889-83842 GCA_025469235.1 Pemphigus obesinymphae | reverse complement strand
TTACGATCGTAATTCGATGTCACCAGTATGATATTAAGCGCTAGTTGAACGTTTCCACAACTGATTAAGGGAGTCAGTTTGAGGGCAGAATGATAGCTGATTATTATATGCCGTTGGGCATCCATACCATCTTAATTCGTGCCCAGTACTCTCAGAGTGATTATCTGTGCTAACGGTAGCAATTATTGATAAGAAAATATGCATTGTTGTAGGACGCAATATATCGCCTATAGCATAATGTATTTAGTAGTAATATATATATAGTAACACAGATTGACGATTGTATGCGTAATTTATATTGTAAATTGTAAAATGTGAATGGTTATTGTGCGTATTTCCAGAAATTTCTTATCATTTTTAAATTAATTTTTAAAATGTACCAAGAGTTGGAATAATAAAATAATCAATGCGATTCATAATTCAAATTCACATTTTTATAAATATTTAAAAAGTTAAAAAAAATTTTTTTGGGAGGTTTTTGTCCTAGATTTCACATCGATAACTCGGTAGTTTTATGGGTGTAGCGCCAACACCACGTTTTCCCATCAACGGGTTTCCGTAATAAAATAATATTACGATTTTCATCATGGGTGAATTTGATAAAAGCGATAAATATGCATAGTAAGTTCACTGTAACCGTCACTGATTGGCAAATATTTCGGCCCACTGTGAATGTACGTGTTGTACGTACAACTAAATTGTTATTATAGTAATTAATTGATAGTGAAATTCGTTTTTAAAAATATTAATTTAAACACTGCTTAATATAATACTTATAAATACGATTTAAAATTCCTTTTTACCCACGTCGCTGTCATAATTATTTTGATTAATATCATTGTAAGATTAAGTAGCTAGTAGAGATATTTACCTAAGTATAGGCACGTAATTTCTTTCGCTATTATACTATATCATATAATTAATAATACAAAGATACTTTCAACTTTGTAGAATAATATGTAACACGTGCGTGAAATAAATTTTTGTTTTTCCCACAACATATTTGATTAAACTTTATTTAAATGATGTATCTATATAAATATTATACCTAATATTCCCTCAAAACGGGATATTCATTTAGATATCACATCACTGTGTGTACGATGCATACTAAATTCGCGGAGAGAATAAGAGTGTTTCGCGCATACGACTAAAATAACATCACAGTGTATAACCTATCGATCAGTGCAGCCAGCACGTGATATTTTGGGTGGCGAGTAGCCGATAGATGATGTTGCGGCGAGGTAAAACGAAAATTGGTTTCTGCGCACTCCTAAACTCTCCGCTAATTTAGTATAGTTTTCAGACAAAAATACTTTTATATTCTCCAATATTACAATTTGTAAAATAACTGTGGACTGTGGTAGCGAGTTCAAAGTTGTATTAAATTACAGTTTGTGGACACCACGATGTTATTTCGTCAAAAAGCACGAAAAATGATAGTGCTGGTTATCATAACCCGTTTTGCGCGCCCACAAAGACGAGACGGGGGTTTCAAAAATAATTCCCCCGCCGTCTTTAGCAATATTAGGTACCTGTATATATATTATATATATATACTACAGATCGAACTTTTTATTTGCACATTGTTTGAAAAATCACAGATGGGCACGTGAAAATCGGCGTTCATTTTTCGTACTCTCGACTATCGTGCAAACGCACTGCAGTCGGACTTGACGGCGAGAAAAACGCAGTGTGGCGCGATAGAAAAAAAAAAAACCGTTCGGACCGACGACGAAAAAACCGCAATATGGCCAGACCCTTAATATACTTGTGAATATCTGCGAAGTAATTTATAGCATACTAGCGTATAGGTATATCGTATAACAAAATAATATTGATTATCATATTTCCCCTCCCCCCCCCATTTTTACGGACGGATTTCGTCTGAGCCGAATTTTACTCGTATTTATATCGCATAAAACATCGTAAAATCGTAGACAATGGTGGGCAATAAAAAAACGTATAAATACCCACACAGACCAAAAGCATCCAGTTAAAAATTCCATCATATCAATATAATGCTACAGTGGATACATTATAATATTATGGCAACGATTTCCAGTCTTTGGCGTTATTATTTTCCGATTTATAACAATATTTCGGTCTACTTTGGTAGTTTTCCCCGTATACGTTTAAGAAAATTATTGGGAAAATCGAAAAAAAAATCACCTTTTAAAGTAGGTATCAACGAGAAATAATCTTTTGTCAAAGATTAAGGTCATTACTCCAAAACTCCTACTAGATTTATTCTAGCCCCCCTTCCCCCCCCCAAAAAAAACCCATGTAGACAGACATAAAACCATTACATTATATTGAACGGTCTCTTTACAATTAACAAATATTTGTTTTTAATCAAGTTGTACGCATTTAATCATTTTATATTAACGTATACATTATGTAGAAAAACAATTTTAAATATCTAATAAAAATTATCAATTATTATTAATAATAATTATTCAATAAAAATAATGACTACTGTAATTACCTACGTATGTGCATATAATGTTAAAGGAAAAACACAATAATCAGTATTCATATACTAATATATAAATTAATTAAGTCTCAAACCGGTTATCATCGCGTTATGGTATTTTGAAATGGCGCGACTACTGAACTAAAAGCGCCAGTATAATAATAGTTGAATACATTTTGTAGAATGCCAGAATCACCAGATATCTCTACTTTTTCTAATTTTTCAGAGCACAGTAAAATTTTTTTTAAAAAAATAACCAAATTACCATAGGTGAAACTTACATGCAATTATACGATTACGTGTTTATAAATAATAATGTAAAGTATCATATCATGGTTTTGGTTAATCAATCCGAAAAATATTTTCAAAGTTGAAAAGTGCATGGAGACGTCTGGTTCTTGCCCGTAGGTAATTTGTCCGAAAATACTTTTATTTCAAAACGGGCAACACGAAAATGTTAGAGCAAATATAACAGCGCGATCAGATTCGGATGGAACAACCACCAGACATCTCCGAGGATGGTCTGGTTGTTGCATCTCTTATAGGGATTTTTTCCATTTCAAATTGGTCAGGTCTACTTTAAATTGTTTGTATTAAATACGTTGTGAAATATAGGTACTGGGGGTAGATTTATTAGGTTTGAGAACCGAAGGGACGGTGGACAAACTAGGTACCATCCGTTTCTGGTCGAACATTTTTTTTTTTTTTTTAATAATATTTTACCGAATTTCGCTCAGAATCGTATTTTCAGTGCAACGATTTATCTTTGCATTCGAATTAAAAATAATAATAATAATAATAATATACTCCCTGTCCGCCGCTTAACTTAAACGAATAAACGTCCAACATCTGTACCCGTAAGTGGACGACCTTTTTAAAAACATTTTTGTACTTGATCATATTTTCAACTGGTAGCTATCAGTAGTATATCAGTAAATATATATTATATATATATACAAGTATATTATATAGGTAACTTACCTAAATGGTGCCTTACATTTTTAGAATCGTATATATAAAATATAGGTAGTAGTTTTTTTTTTTTTTTTTATTCCGTGTAATAATTTTATCATATCATGTAATATCGTACACGATGTTAGGTAAAATACAAATACTTCAACTCATACCTACGTTAATTAATTAAATAATTATAATTAATTTTCTCAGGCATAAAAAAAAAACTCATTTACGGACCCGTTCACCTTCAAACGAATACGCCCGTTTTTAATATAATTACCGTAAAAACAAAAACTGAAAACCTATCGATGCCATAGTTTAGGTTAGCGTTTGGGAGGTTTCTATAAGCGCATCCTTTCTTCCGTATATATACGACAATCATTATACGTATTATCACACCCGGCAAATCGAAGTAGATAATCCGTTTTTTCATCGTATTATATTATGTTTTCATCCGATTCAATTGTTTCCACAGACAAGAGTACTTACACATACTTAGGAATTTATTATGTCTAGGACTAATCGATTATTTTAATCGAATAATTTTTAGTAGTCATTATAGTATATATTATCAACAATCGAATAATAATATTATTGATGGAACAATTGAATTGAAAATTAAATAATTCAACGATTATTAGTAAGTATAGGCAATAATAAAATCGCCCACTTTTATAAAATTAAGAAGGCCACTTACTTTTTAACAATCATTTTGCGGACTGCACACACAATAAAAATACATTTTATTATATATAAAAAATGCAGTTAATATTATTATACAACTATTTCTTTAATGTCATTAAAATTGACAATTTATTAGCAGTATCCGTCATGTCTGTACTCTCGTAGAGAGCCATCGAATAAAAAATACACTTAGAAATACGTTTACTTCCAATATCATTTGCTAAATCTTCTATATGCCTAGCTAGGGTAACTCATTAAACTCAATTTATAAAACAGATTTTTGTAATGGACATAATACAATTTTGGATGCTGATTCTTTTAAAAATTCAACATCAGTAAATGGCTTTGATTTTGTGATACTATAATATAACTAACTAACTTTGATTCTGTATGATTTTTTTCAATTAAAAAATCGAGACTGACCTTGGATATTTTTCAACATGTTTTGTTTCATTCAAGATTATAATCTTTCATCACAGCAATATGTTCGTGACAAACTGAACGTTCAATTTTTTGTTTGACTTTAATAAAGAAATTATTATTGGTCTATTTTTCTAGAAACACTCGACTTTCGTCAAAAATTGTATGTTTCTTATTCACTGACATACTTATTTTATATTTTAATTTGGTAATCAAAAACCGACTAACAGGTATAATGGTATATAATGGCAAATGACCATATTTATCTAATTGTCGTTATATATTTCGATTTTCGTTTTAATTATCGACGATAAGTTCATCCGCGACAAGACGACAACTATTGTTTTTGTCGTTTTTCAAACGTATGTCAACTATATCGAAAAATTTGTATTAGGTACTTAAAAATGTTTATTGAGGGCCATGTACAAAAACTCCGACGATGCTTTAATGGACTGTATTATATATATTATATTATATTATAATAAATTAAAGAATCCAGGATGCGAGAGAATTCCTTAAGCCGTCCGCGGGAAAATATTGGCGATTATCGATTGATAAGAAAAAAAAGGCGGGAAAAAGATACCCGAAGGGAAGAAAAAAAGGGAAGTGCGGTGAAAAGGAATAATTTCGGGAACCGCAAAGAACACTAAACGCGGACACGGGCATACACATGTCATATATATGTGTGTATAGTAAAAATACCTAAAAAATAGGTCACAGTGTGACCACGTGGGGGAGGAGATGACGTGTTATCAGCAAAATGGATCTCGTGAGGATAACTCGTAAAAAACCTTTGGCACACTACGGATAGACGGGTTACCTCTACATTATAATATTTTATATAAGTAGATATACACTGAACAACCTGCAGTCAATATATATATATATATACATATATAAATAATATGGTTTTTATTATTATTTAAAAAGAGAAAAAAAAAAAGAATAAAAATAATGATAATGTACAGAGTCGTATAACAACAAAACGGCTTTAAAGTTTCGTATATATATATATATTATAATACCTTTTGAACAAAAATAGCAATAATAATAAAAACGACGATATATACATATTATTGTCATATAATATATATATATATATATATACTTATATATATATATATATCGTATGCATATAACAAAACGAGATGATAATATATTTGTGTGTTTGTTCCACGAGCTGGGATAATTCTTCTGGTTTTTATTTATTTATTTTTAAAATTTTTTTTTTATATATATTTTGAGTTTCATTTTGAAACACTCCGGAGAGATTTGATGTGATATCTTTCCTTTGTGTTATAATAATAATAATAATAATAATAATAGTAGTAGTAATAATAATAATAATAATAATAATAATAATAATAATTCTTATATGTCATATATATATACACCTTGTATATATAATACGAGAATATAATTTATATATATATATATATATATAATTATTTTTTTTTAATAATAAGGCACGAGTGAACGGGAACCGGATCAGTACCATTTCAAACATCGGGTAAGCTTTTTCAGTGCGATTGCTGTGCCGAATATGTGGTCCCAAAATTGGCTGCTGATACCGAAACCTAGAACAAACAAATTATATTATATTGCAATATAACATACAAATAAAATAATATACGAAGAATGATAGGTGTAAACTCTCACAAAACAAGTATAATCTCTAATCTTCTATACAAATATTTAATACTTATATAATGTTGGAACAATATTTTCGGAAAGATATTTTAGAATCCTACCTTCTTAATCTCAAAATAATTAATAAAAAACTTTTAATTTATGTTTTACACACATTTAAATGATTGGTTACGAATTAAAATACCTGTTCGACTCCTTCTATTCGAAAAAATATATACAGACATAAACAACAATAAATTTCTGGCCTCGCTCAGAATATAAAATAAAAACAATATGCAAATTCAATACGTCTTGACCCTTAAATTAATTGATGTCTATATTTTGTTCCCAAATGTTTTGATTTGCATGTCACGCACGAACTCAAGTTCGTCTACGAGTGTGAACTCTGCATACAAAAACTGAAAACTGATACATTATACAACTATGTTTTATTTGTAAGAAATTACCAATTTTATTTTATGATTATTAGTTATAAGTTGGAAAAGGTTATTTCACAGTATAATCGTATTACTGTTCAGACGGCTGCATACTCGCGCGTCGAATTCGAAACAGTCTAGTTTCTATATTTAATATAAGAATGGACGTGACAGATGCCGTGTGTTTATGGTCCGCGTATAGAAGGATGGATGTAAAGACGAAGAGAAAAAAAGGGAAAGAAAATATTGGGTCCATCCAATTTTAAAAACGAGGCTTTCTTTAAAAGTCTTTATGTTACCTTACATCCAAAACATGGTGACAAGTTCTTTAATTATTTTAGAATGTCAATTAAATAATTTTATGACTTGTTGGATATAATAAAATTCGACTAAAGACCTAATGAACACCGTGTAGTGATGAAACAAACAACCGATCGCTGCGAGACGCGCGTGTCAACTGAACGGTTCAGTTATCAATGTATAATATTTCAATCAGCGCGACTACGTGCATTTTACGCGCGGAACAATGAACTTGCGTCGCTATCGCAAATGGCGCGCGTCATGTGAACCTAGCCTTATAATTATGATTTCATAATATTCGATTTAACGTTATTTCCACTTTCAGGGGTTTAAGACTAAAAAGTACTCTTAAAATCTCCATTATAATATTAGACGGTCAAGTTAATGATGAAAAAAAAAAAAAAATTAAAATTGTGATGGGTTAGACAAGTTTTTTCCATTACAAACTATACATTACCTATAGAATGTGTGTGTATATATATATATATATATATATAAAGAGAAAACAATTATATTTAGAAATTAATTTTAATACATTTAATATAGGTACTTTACTTTTCTATACATACTTATGCGGTTATTTTTAAAATACAAAAAAATTTATTTCAGAGCTTTATTTGAAACAAATGTCAATAGTATACTATGATAATAATATAATAGTAGTATATGTATAGGGTGTCCCACCATCCATCCTAGGTTTTGTCAATATTCAACTTTTAAACAGGTTTTTTTCCCGCGTCGTATGGTTGTATATAATTCTATTTTGAATAAATTGCAAAAGTGATGTCATCATAAAATTGATTAAGTTCGAATAATATGGTCATTTGATTTTTTGTTTTTACAATTAGTGAAAGAATTTACAACACCAAAAAAATATAGATACTCATATATCTTTTTTAAAACTATAAATCCGATTAAATAGAAAATTGTTATTACAATGTCATAAATATTAGTATTAAAAATATAAATAAATACCCAGTTTCTACAAAAAGAATTTGTTTTTATTTAACAAATACGTATTTCGAAAACAATGTTCTCATCTTCAGTGTTAAACAACTACTAGTAGTTACTTACTTATAGAAACTGGGTATTTATTTATATTTATAAATAATTCTACAAGTAACTCAACACCAAAAAAAAAAAAAAAAAAATAATATTAGTATTGTTTTATCAAATATTTCTTTTCATAATAATTCTTTAATCCCACATAGAATGTAAATTTGATAACTTTTCAGAGGAACGATTTTAAAATACATTTTATACCGATGTTCATTTACTTCGCTCGAAGTGTACAATGCGTACGTATATATAATTGAACATAGCTAAAAAAAACCCAAAATTATAATTTTTACCCTTTTTAGTTGTTAACAAATATTTTTTATTTTTTAAAATTTTAATAGAAATATATATGTATAATTATAACAATAATTATTAGGTATATGAATAATAATGTAAACAATGAAATGGAATATTTAGAGATATGTTCTATTTATTTTTGTTTCATAATTAATAATAGTAAAAAAAAATGTGTTAAATTTTAGAAAATGGCATCACGTATATACCTATACTAATAGTAAAGTACATATGGGAAGAGGTAAACATTTCAAATATCCATTCATTTCGGAGTTACGAAGAAATAACTTGTATTTTTTTTTTTTTGCGTAATTTTATTCGTGTTTTAAAATTGAAAACATTTAAAATGTTTTCGTCAAAGTATCCTAATAAAATTTGCTAAGGGAAAATGGGTACATACGTAACGATTGAATAAGTCCTCTGGTATAAAATAAGTTGTTTACCGAAAAAAATAATTATACTAGCTCTCACTCCGCCCAGAATGTAGAATTAAAAGTCCAATTTTAACAAAACGCAAATATACTTTATAAATCATATCTAGATAATAATTAGATAGATATATTTAAAATAAATAATTTTGTTAATGTTATCAAAAAATATTTTTTAATCGATATTACATCGTGGGTTGCTTTTTTTTATTCAGTTCTACTAAAATGTTGGGGTACTCGCCCAATTCACATAAAATTGGTTTTTATACCACATTGTTGCAAACTGTTGTTGGAAACGTCGTAAATGATAATATTGTACAACGCTATAACTATGTAATTATGTTCTGTGATATAACAGGATATAAGGTCATAAGAATAATATTATATTACACTGACCACTCTCGTGATGCGCGAAGTGATGTTGGTTGTGGTATCTCTTCATCGTATACAGGTACGAGCCTTCCCTGGGACATCCGTAGTGTAAATAGAAATGTATTAAATCATATGTCACATAGCCTGCAAAAACATGATAGTATAAGATAAAATAAGATTAATGCACGTCGGGATATTTTTATCATCATCGCCTGTGTTATCATCATGATCTACACTGTGCCAAATCAAAACCTTGGAATAAACTATAGTTTAAAACGCACGGATGAAATGCGAATTCAAGATCATATTTTCAATGAATTTGAACTATAATTTAGTCGTATTTATTTTGCTTCACAAAGTTCAATAATATTTTTATATCAGAAAAATATCATTAGGTATTAATTGCATTAAGACTAAGTCTGTAATAATAATAGTATTATTATAAATAATTTTTTCGGTTAAAATTTATGACAACACTATGAACTTGAAAGAAAAAAGTTACGCAAATAGAAAAAAAAAATGAACTAGTTTAACTACTTCAAATTAATTTTCCAAGAACTTATTGTCTTTAAAATATAGAGTGACCTGTTTATAAACGTCCCGTCTTTTAATTTTCAAAATTTGTTCACACTAATATAATACCCGCTGTATATACAGCATTTATTAGAAGCACAGATGTATATATTAAACTAGATGATAGCCGATTCCATATATTATGTGTATTCGATTATGAAGTCTGGCCGCCATATGCAAGTTGGGCAATGTTTACATACCTAATATGTTTTCAATCCAAGCGATAAGAGATAACGGAATATGAAACGCCGATTTGAATACAGAGTAATTCCGGTTTGATTGAAATATTTTGTATTGTTCAGTCTAATTTATATTGTTTTGCATATTTTGTTCTGTTTTATTTCACTTCTAAGTGATATTTGCTATGGTTTGTTCTTGTAGCGTACATTTGTGTACGAATAGAGCAAAATCTGGCGGTCGAAAGTAGGTACATTTTTTTTCGCAAGTATCTATTCATTATA
Source organism: Pemphigus obesinymphae (assembly GCA_025469235.1). NCBI lineage: Eukaryota > Metazoa > Arthropoda > Insecta > Hemiptera > Aphididae > Pemphigus > Pemphigus obesinymphae. The sequence goes on along the minus strand of JAIPRL010001413.1, from coordinate 73,752 downwards.
CTATACTATTACAATATGAGTTCATTCAACACTATTCCGTCGTTTTTCATCATTAGTACATAAAATAATTATCACTGCGTGCACTGCTGTATATACATATATATTGATATATGTATTATGTACCTATGATATTAGAAATGTTATATACTCGTATATGTATATATCTCAGACATATTTTTTATTTTATTTTAAAATCATACATTCGTTTTATGTGTTAATATAGTAGGTACATACATGATATTATACGTATCTTATATTTATACGTATAAATAATACGGTATTTTAAATAACATAATATATTCGTCATTTTATCACTTATATTGATAACAGATAGTAAACATTGCTCAACTTGCAAATGGCCGCCTGGCTTCAATAATATAAACGATGTCGGCTATCTAGTTTAATATAATATATATCTGTGATTAGAAGACCATTATATTACCATATTATCACCATATATATATATAGGGAGTCACGATTTATAATAAAAAATAAAAAAATGGCGAGAAAGAAAGAAAGGGGAGTAACGAATTATGTATGTATGTGTAACAAAAGCGATATAATGTACTTATACACTTCTTCGGCTCGAACCATATAGTAATAATTACTCTATACAGCTCGAACACAATTCATTATTTTGTACAATACACTGTATATATTGATGGTTAAAGATTAGATTTTCTAGTGGAATTAATAGTTAATTACGTATATAAGAGGACGTGATAATTGCAAATTATTTTTTTATATAATGTCATACGAAAAAAAAATCGAGAACCTAAATAAATTAAAGATAGTGTAGTTTTGGTAAAATATAAACATTTTATTTATAAATTAAAGCATTGAGCGTAAATCGAACATTCAATATTTTCATCCTCGTAATGTTAAGCAACATAATCAATAGATTATAATATAATAAACATATTTATATAATATATGGTCATCATTTCAAATTCAAGATATTGTTTCAAGTTTTCGATCGTTAAACATACGGCCATAATTTTAAATTCAAGTTTTTTATGGTCAATTAATAAGGATCAAAATGTCGAATGTTCAATATATTATTTAAAGTACATGCATATTATAATAAATAATACTTAGTTCAAATTTTTAATGTTCCTTGAGAAAAGTATGGTTTTTGACGATCAAAATAAAATCGGGTAAATGCCTAAACCAGTGCAAAGATTTTAAATCTGTAAAAATCCAAAAGATCCTTTGCATTTATTCTTTAAATTAATCGAGTTGATTTACGAAATATGAATTTGTTCCATAGTTACGATTAGTCAAAAATGTTTAAAATAAATACAATTTGATTAATCATGACTCTGTGAGGTAAATTCATATTTCCGAAACCGCCTCGATCAATCTAAAGAGGAAATGCCAGAAATCTTTTGGATATTTACAGATTTAAAATATGATTAGTCTAGCTAGTCACATGAAAGACAATTTTTAACACGAAAAGAAATTAAATTTGCAAGTTGCAGGAACAATAGTGCGGAAGCTCATATATATATATATATATATACTAATTTCATTAATTTCTCAAAGAATTACATGTTATATTCAATAAAATGTACAACTATATATATTATAATACACCTTAGAAAATGATCCGACTGAAACCATCACCTTGATAAATTAGTTAAAATCTTTCGACGATTTTAAGAAAATTGTTCAAAATCGAGACGTATAATCGTTCTTTCGTCGTTTAATGTAGATGTACATAGATTACTCAAGGTAATACATAATGGTCAAAATTTTTAATTATTTTAATTACGTTAGTCGAACTTTTAAGTATAATAAGGATAGCAATTTCGAACGTTATATTAGTACCTATACAAATTCACTACTTTGACAGTCTAATCGGAGACATCAAACCGTTAGTAATTAAAAAAAAAAAAATTACAAATTACTATAAAACTAAAAAAAACAAGCGATAAAAAAAAAAAAAAAAAAAAATTCGTTTCGACCAAATCCTAACCTATTTATTATCGACAATAATACAGTTTTTTGTTTTTTTTTTTTTTTGCATAAAATATTTGCAGCACATGTATTGTATTATTATTATGCAGATAATATATCGTGTCTGCAGTGTGTATTTACTACTCACCCGCAATCATGCCGGCCAATACCAACGGTGCCATCCAATGTGGAAATAGCATCAGGTATATTGCGTACGCAGCCGATATGAGAACTGCGGCCGGCCCCGGTGGAAACAACAACCGTCGGTCGTCGAACGGCACCTGTTAGCGGGAAGAGAAAAAACAAAAAAAAAAAAAAAAAAACGTATATTAAATTTAATAATAATCATATTGTGTTGTATCGTATATTATATTTTTTCATTTATATTTTATTCGTAGTAGTTTCTATTCTGCAACATTACATTGCTGCACAATATATATAGATACCCGCTATACACTGCTATTACATTTGAAATAAAATAAAACCCAAATCCACAAAAAATTTAACTTTTTATTATAAGCAAATACAGTATTTCGGCAACAACGTCTGTGTTTTGCACTGAAGATGGCAACGTTGTTGCCGCCGAAATACTGTATTTGCTTATAATAAAAAGTTAAATTTTTTGCGGATTTGGGTTTTATTTTATTTGAAATAAATTATCCACAAGTACTCAAATATTAATACTGCTATTACATTCTTTCAAAACCCATATATGGCGAGTAGTTTTTCAAAAATTCAAAATATGCATATATTTTCCCGAGGGATGTGTGCACCGTGCACAGTGCACACGGATGATATCCGTAGTATTTTTATTCGCTCCTTATTCCTCCCCCCCGCCCTTCGAGTTTTCCACCAAAAACGTATTTAAATCGTTTTAGAATTTTAGATCGTCGTGCGAGAGGAAAAACGGTCGAATGTAGGTAGTGTAATCACTCGAGCGAACATATTATATAGTGACGACTTCATCGTCACGGCGAGGAATTCATGTCCGTTTTCAAAATCTTTATCGCATTACTATGTATAACATAATATAATATAATAAAACGATGGGTTCGTCGGAAGCGGAATATACACAACTGAATTATATTATACGTCGGGCGTGAGATGGATATAGAGAACTCGACACAAATCAGCGCTTCGAATCCCCTTATTATATAACTTAATACGATTTGGTATCTAAATATAAACGCGCGGACGGAGTGTCCATTTTCGTCTGGGACGAAATTGGTAATATTGATTTTACGCTCATGTCTCATAAATTATAAACGCGTGATATAATTTTCAAATTCTAGAGCATTTTAAATTAACATAATATCGCATTATTTATTCATTAACCATTATTACTGTTTATAAAATATATTTAAAATTAAAAAAAAAAAAAAAGAAAAAAGAAAAATTAATTAAATAAATTATATATACTTAAAAAACTAAAAAAAATATAATATTATAATAGTATTTTAGTCGGTTCTAGATTTACGTTTTTACTTTAGAACACGGATTAAGATATGGTATGAATGCCCACATCGGGCCACGATATAACACGTGGTCGAAGGTCGCAATGCAGCTGACGTGGGTGGAAAAGTACTACTATATACTAGCACTTCATATACGGTGGAATACGGTTTAAAAAAATATTAGTTTATTTTGGATTTTGGCCACAAGTACTTTTACAATTTTTTATCTAAACATCCTGCCTACTTTAAATAAAGTTTATTATTAATTGAATATTGTGCGATATACAATACTCCGTGATAAGTCCGTATTTAAGTCTAACCGACTGATTCACTGCAGAATATAGTACCTATACCTACCATATTTTTTATATCTCATAGTAATGAATTTTAAATCGTAGGACTTCCGCAGTATTTTTTACAATTTTAATCAAATTTATATCGATACATTAGGGCGAAATTTTATCATAGGCATAACGATGTTTATTCATGGACTTTCGAACATATCGACCTGACGACAATGGTTATATAAAAATTCGAGAACGAAAAGTCCTACTAAAACCTACTATATTTTATTATACATTAATATTTTATATCCATATTGACCATATTATATTTAACGATAAATGTGTTTCAAATCGTCAGACTTTCGTGATATAGTTTTTTAAATTTTGATTGAATTTATAGTGGATGTAGTGTAAAATCTGTTACACTCACGTTCAAGTTCTTATACATATCCGAGAATAGTAAGTTTGATCGATTTTCGGATTACTCGGGTATTTGATCAAACTATTCGTTGGAAACTCTATTTTGAACGATTATCTTTTAGAAAGCGAACGCCAATTTCCGCCGTAGTCGGAATATTTTTGAAATTAATCAATTAACAATATTATATCCGACAAAAAAACATACACCGAGGTATACGAATTATATTCAAAAGTTCTACTAATAAGGTGTACTAAAAAAAGTTACACTTACAAGCAGGTGTTACACTCATAAGCTATTGAATCATATTATATTATATATTATACATCTAATATAATATGATTCATTCAAAATATTATTAGTTGCAGGTCTCATAACTATCCCACAGAATTTACTATTTTAATCTAATTGTTATATTTGTGACTAAACACTTTTCACATTTCTCACTTGGTCCGATCACACTTTATTCAATGTACACATTTATTATCATGTCTTATTATCATATTATTTTCAGCGGAGCATTTATGATTTCGTTGTCCTATAGGTACACACAATAATTTTTGAAATGTAATAAAAAAAAAAAAAAAAAAAACTATTTTCAAACCAAATTTATTAAGTCCTTTTTTTCCAATAGAAATGTAACAATGTAGTAATATTATTCAAAATTCTTTAAAATTTGCTGCCCCCCTAAAAACACGTGATGCCCGGGGAAATCGCCCTCCCTAAATACGCCACCGCTTATTTAATCACTAAGCGTTCAAAATCAAAATTTATATTCATATGTTTTTTAACCAATCATATACCATAGGGATAAATTATTATTATGGACAAAAGGTTTTACTATACTTGCTAAAATGAAAAAACAATCATCTGTACAGCTAACTTTTTTTTTTTTATATATATTCCAGATTTTTGTCATTTCATATGTACCTACTTACCTCTATAGGTACATATCTAAACCGAAAAATTACGAGGAAAACACAAGACACACAGAGGTTCTTTTGTTTAGACCTTAGGGGTATATACTGTATATATATATATTATATAATTGAACTAGGACATACAATATTAAAACGTAAATAAATAAATAGATATCGTCATTGTAGCAAAACATACACAATAATGGACATGATGTGCATTCGTCGATTGTTAATGGCCGAACGGGGAATATGAAATATTAATAACGGGCGGCATTCGTGACTTGTCCAATAAAATAAGGGTCGTCTACAGCTTTGATATTATAAAATATATTTATTTTTTTGTCAATATTTTTCGTGTTTTTTTTTTTTTTCAAATATACCTACATCGCATTTCGTACGTGAAACTCGCCGTACAGCTATCCGTCAGTCGAAGGTTTTTACACGGCGCGAGAGGTGTATTCGGACATAAAACTCGTGTGCAGTAATTTTTTTTTTTTTTTTTTTTTTTGACTTTTACTAATGGAAGGACCTTTCAAGTCGGGGCGTGTCCTGTCGCGAATTCCCCACAATCATTAATAAACTTATTACGGAAAAAAAAAAAAAAATGGTTATTTGCGATTTTTAATTAATATCATTTACCTACTCTGTGTATATACACTACTATATATATCAGCTGTTTTTTATATATATACATATAGACACACCAATGATTTTTAGTAGTAAAACATGTCCGCGAAAAACAAACGTAGTATTCTCTTAAGAGGACGTTAGTTATACACGCGTTTTTACGGAATTAAAACACGTTCTCGTTTTTTATGTCCAACCTCTCTCCTGATTATTGCACATTCAAAATTTAAACGAAATATCATGATAGCCGAAAATATTTACTATGGACGAATATAAAGTTCTTTATAGTTAAAATTATTTTATATTGTTAAATTTTCATTAATATTCAAAATACTTCTTAAAAATTGCCCATACAGAATCTCTAAAAATAGTTGGTATAGCATCATCTTAAAATCATTTTAGAGTTCAAATTTAAAGAAAATAACATTTTAGAGACGATCTATTAGGCGTTTTGCAAAATATGAATTAACAAAAATGTTAAAAATTACAGATTTTTGTACATTCGATATTGTGTTATATCATAAAAGAATATGAGAAAGAAGCCCATGAGATTGTGTCCAAAATGTTTTTTTTTTAAATATTTTATATTTGATGTTTTGACTTTAAGAACATTCTAAAATTAATTTTCGTTTGTTTTTCATAAGCACGTTTTTGAATAAAATATGTAGTAATTAAACGAAAATAAAAAGTGGTGTAAGTATACGGAACTATTTATAGATTACTTTTAAAAATTAATTTTAACATTTTATTAGTGTTAAATTTAAATGTTTTAACTATTTTGGTTCTTGTTTAAGAATATCGGGTTTTGTACGTACGTCACCATCACGACTACACATCAAAATAAATTCAATTAAGATTGTGAAAAATACTACGGAAATCCGATGATTCAAAATATATTTACCGTGAAATATAATGGATATAACAAAATATCTATAGGTATCCACTATAAGTAATAAGTTGGTCGGACTTAACATTCTCGGGTTTCTATATAACCATTGTCGCGCCAGATGGAGATGTTCCGAAAGTTCGCCCGAGGCTTGAATGTATCGGTTTTCACAAGTCACGATAACACATTAATATAAATTGTGAAAAATAATATGGAAGTCCAAAATCTAATACTTATTATTTATCATTTATCTTATAAGATTGCGACTTTTTTAGATTAATTGAACTTTCAACCAATTAAAGAACATAGGTATAGTATCTTTAGAAATAAGTATATCAAACCTTAATCTCATTTAAAAAACAAACGTTACAATTGTACCGGGACAATAATTGTAACAGGTCTTGGGACAAATGTAACACGTATATTATTTTAATTTAAAATAGTGTACTTTAGTAGTTAAATATTTGTAACTAGATTTTTCTTGCGACTTAAAGTCAAATGACTTGGTAAATTATTAGATTTAGTTAAATTCACTGGGGAAATGAAAATAATATTACAGAAAAATATCGTAAAACCGCAAAACTTCAAAATGCAGTAACTTTCAAATTGGTTCATAAATTAGTTAATTCCGTGAAATTTTTCCGTTCTCGGGTTTCAACGTACCTATAATTAATTGTCACCAGGTGGAAACGAATGTCTGATAAAACATCAAAACATGATAAAATAGCTACGACGTTCTGCAAATTGTATATGGACTCGGTTTCGTTTGGTTCTCGTCACAGGGCAAAATAAATAACTGCTGTTGCACAACGAAAAATATAATTCTGTGGTTTGGGCGAATAAGAGCCACAGAATTATACAGTTGAATCCATAACATATGTAGGTATTCGGTACGCAATTTAAACAAACAAATAAACAAAAAAAAAAAAAAAATAAAAAAATTATTACCTATAAACAATAAAAGTTATTGGGATGAATAAATCTACCCAATAATAATTTATATAATAAATAATTTTGGAAAGACTAAGAAAATTCGAAAATGGAGAAATCGCGGACTGACACACAGAATAGTCGGAAAAATGAAAAAGAAAATACCGCGGGTGAGACCGAAAACGTGAATTATATAATAATAATTTAAAAAAATATGTTCTGGATGTCATGGAAAAAACGGCTAAAAACTCTTAGAATTTTTTATATGTTATACGGGTCCAAAGTTTGTCCTACTAAAAACATTCGCAAGAGTTAAAACTTAAAAATAAACTTTCCATAAAAAAAAAAAAAATTACTAAACGCGTCGTGTCATTATCCCATAAAATTAAGTGCGCCGAGAGAATTCTATCGTATGTATAATGTATGTAATATGTATGACGTATGTTGTATGCGTACGCCCGAAATTGTTAAATAAAACGAGGATAATATCATTCATTTCAAATATTATTCCAATTATTTTATAAATAAACCGTACGTTTGTTTCCGACAGCGTGTATACATTCAACTTAAAGTTTAAATAGGGAGGGAAATATATGATTATTTTATATATCAAACACATCCATCTGCACCTGTATGAACGTTAATAATTTAATTAATTTTTTTTTGAAAAAAAATTCCAGAAGTTCTTAATTACGACAGAAACAATCGACTTTTTGTTTTTGCCCGAATACGAAACGAAAATATTGTACTCAGTATTACATTAGGTATTCAACTAAGTATATATGGGCATTTACAGGTACCCATTCAAATAAATAAATAATAAATCAGTCAACGATTTAAAAACATGTATTTACTCGTAAATTCGAAAAAAAAAACGCGATTAATGTACATAAGAGTATTTTATATTAATTTTCTAACCTAATTTTCTCTTTGAATATTTAAAAAGTTAGGATTTTTATTACTTTTTTTTTTTTTTTTATATATATTTTTACCTTTTTTTTAAATAACAACTTGTATTTTAATATTCGATATTACATATAAAGTTAAAAATATAGGTAACCATTTAGGAAAGTATAAAACCTGAAAAATAACAATAAAAATGTGCATTTCCCTCGTTGGGTGTTCAGTAAGAACTCTTATCGAGCAGGATAATAATTTTGGTGTATGTTATTGTAATGATAAATCGTTGCGTTCAGTAAAAATATTATTAAGCGGAGCTTCGTTGTGATATATAATACCTAATGAATTTTTTTTTTTTTTTAAATAGGTAACTAACCAAAACAATTGTATTTGTCATTATATTTTTTTAAATTGTATTATTATTTTAATATATATTTCCATTATAAAAGATAGTTTTTCTTTACGTTTAAGGAAACTACTAGAGGAATCGAAAAAGACCTTTTCAAAGTACCAACTAGAATCAATTTGCTATAAAAATATCTCTTTATTCTACAAAACTCCAACTCAACTCCATCTCGTCGAAAAGTTGCTCACTGCGAAAAAAGTAAAAATAAACATATATCAATCGGTAGATCTCTCACTCCGCTGAGAATCTAAAGTAATAAAATATTCTAACTTTTTATAATATAATAAATATTCAGAGAGAAAATTAGGTGACCACGATAAGAAAAATAACCCTGTATACAACAATCATCGAAACCGGACAAAATTGCTATCTACTCAAATTATATTTATATTGAAAGCACTGTAGGGACAAATGAACGTCAAGATATACATATGTAATATTTAGAATTCTTTTGTATAAGCAAACAAATCTATATTAACGTATAAACAGAGAATATCGCCAAATACGACTACTTATATATGGCAAAGCTGGGGGTTTATTATAGAAATTCTTATATAAACATCGTTTTTACGACATTTTACGAATTCCATTGTATAATATACGATATTTGTAATCCGATATATGTATATAAAATATTATATAAATCCTTCTCCTCACAAAATATAACAAAGAAAACGATATTTGCAGTTATATGGGGGGAAAAAAAAAAATCAAAAATATTCTAAAATATCGGGGATTTCAATCTACTACAGTGCGTTTCATTATAAACTAGAGACTCGTCGACTGTGGACTCCCCCGTAGACTGCCTTCGGTAGTTAACGTTACGTAAATTTGTATGTACAAATTCAATGCAAATTTCAAATTCTCAAAACTCTTGATCGTCATTGGAATGCGCGCGCGTTCGCCTATATAGGTACACTTTATATATTCATCGTTTTTGAGATATAATGAAATACCGAAAATAACCCACGAGGCACGCCACAGTGCCACCACGGTTGAGACTCTAGTTTATGAGATAACCTCAAAATTTAGCGCGATTTTGTGTTACACATTATAGGTATTCGGGTTTTTAAAAATATATAAATCAAAGTTCCCCAGCATAAGATATTTTGCATTTCGTAATTTAAAATACGTATGCAAAAATAAAAATACCCACTCGATTTAGATAAAATATATTTTTCTATATTATACTTACGATTTATAGCAGACCAATGGTGTTATATACATATACAATTTCACCGAGTCGTCACTTTATGTCTATCTCGACGTTTTTACTTAGGTATAGGCATACGGGGGCGCAGAGTACGCTCGACGAGCGTGTTTTTTTTTTTCATACGATTAATCAGTCTAGTTAAAACAACTATAAACGCTAGTCGAGTGCAAAAACATCTAAAAACGACAGTCGAATTAAATACCATTAAATAACAAATCATTTTTCTAATCGAATCGCTGAAACTCGTACTCCGCTTCATCCGTGGATTTAATAACTACCCTCCAAATTCAGGGTTACTCAGGTGAAAGTGTATTTATATTTTATATTGATATTTTGCCTAATAATAATAATAATAATAATAATAATAAATCATTGTAGCCGTTGTTAAATTGTGTTAGATTGTGTTGGAGCTAGAACGCGGGTCATAGTTTCTATAGGATCTGTTTAAAATAAATGAGAAAACTTCAAAAGGCCGGTTAGTGTAATAGGAAATAGCCAGCCGATTGCTTTGATTAGATTAGAATGAGTAGTTTTTGGTCAAAAAATACGGTAGTCACGAGGCCCCTTAAGAGGATGCCACACCCGCATTTTCTGTCTCCGTCCATCTAATTTGGCAATGTAACAAAATTATACAACGGACAATTGAAATTATGGCATTTTGGTTAGATTTAGAGCTTAAACACCTATTATCAAATTTAACGAGAAGAATAATTTCGAGTGAACTTCATGGGCTCTTTGTAAAATATTGTTGGAAAAAAAAAGTTACGGCATTTTTAGTTTTTGATATTTTTAAATAGCTTTAACTTTTTCGTCATACGATATTTTACAAAATGTCCACTCGAAAATATTCCTCGCTTTAAATTTTATAATAGATGTTTATACTCTAAATGCAACCTAAACGCCAAAATTTCAATTCTGCGTAGTATGTGATTTTGTTATATTATCTGTTAGATAGACAGAGACAACAAATGCGGATGTAACGTCCTCTTAACTGGATAAGATTAGGTATAGGTATTGACGGTCCCTACGCCGAATAGGAGACGCGTTGCAGAAGTGTATAGGCAATGCTGTGTTTCAAAACGAAATGTCACATTACATAATATACATAACACATATATAAATATTGCGTATTTCATTTACTTCGGAGTAAACAAGCAAATAAATATTTATAGCTAAGGCTTAAATTATTTCTAAAAAAAAAAAAAAAAATTGTAGCTACTTATTTACAGAGAGCCGTATTTTGAAAATAAAATAAAAACAGCGGATGATCTTTTTTGTCTTTCCTAATGAAAAAATTAATATTTTTTTATACAGTTAATTATAAATTATACATTATTATAAGTAGTTGAAACGCACCCTCTCGCCATTAAAACTTCCCAATAGAGCAGTTTTCAAATACGGCCCCCTGTTTTACATGACACGTATCGTAGGTACTATCGAATAGCTCAATGAACTATTGAGTAGTTTTGATAGTCAAATATAGTCGAATAGTTCAATTAGTTTCAAAACTATTTTAATAGTTCGACTACTATACTGAATAGTTAATCGAAAATCGATAGTTATTAAGTATAAACCAAATAGTTCGAATTTTTATATAAATATTGTTAACGATTGTTATTATTTCCCCAAAAACATTTCTAATTTTTTATTTTATCCAAATATTTTAAAACAATTTTAAACGCATATTTTACACATTTTCTCTTTTAGCTCCAATGACTTTCGAGCCATATGTGTAAATAAAATCGTTAAAACATATATGCTTAACGACATAAAATATAATTATTCACTATAATATCATTCACGTTTTTTTCATTAGCAACATGGCACTATTTATTTTTTTCTTTAAAAAGTACCTAATTAATTTAACGTGTATATTTATATAACATATATATATATATATATATATATATATATATATACGCTATTTATATATAAATAATACTAACCACATTTTACAAGAACGTATATATAAGGAGCTATTCTATATAATATACGTTACTTGCACATACGTGTTCCAAAGACCCTATATTTTATCTACGTCGTATATTATACAATTCGTCGCTTAACATGTCATGTTTCTATACTGGTATACGAACAACTTTCAGTGGTATACACAAGACCGTTGAATAAACAGTAAACACGTTATATTAAATTCGAATTTAAATTAATGATGAGTTTCGACGATAATATTTTACTCATACGTGGGGAGTTGTTGCAGGCGAACGTTAATCCGAGAGAGGACGATGATGATAATATTTAATGGATGCGATAATAATAATAATAAATAATAATAATAATAATAATAATAATAATAATATTGAACAAACGACGTTTAAACGAATGTACAGTGAGTATGATAGTCTTTAAAATGCGCGCGACGATGAAGGAAAATCAAGTAGATTAACACGTATACACAATATTGTTATATAATATTATATACAATAATGACTAAGCCACGTTAGAATCGGAGAAGACAGAAAATAATAACGTATTGATGTAACTAAAGATGATGGTTATCGAGTTCGGAAGTTAACGATCTAAATGAATTTAAAAAGTGAACAATTTGTCTGCTAAAATGTCAGGCGGTAGATAGGAAGATATACGAGTAACAGAGAACGAGCGGAGCAGAGATGATAATGTTAAGGTGGATGACTGGCGTGAAAAGAGAAGATAAAATTAGAAATGATAGTATGTGACTTCAATAATAGATTGAGATGATTCAGACACGTTTTAAGGAGGGGAGAGGCAGAGGCAGTAAGATTAGTAAAGGAAATGCATGTTGAAGGAAAGCGGGAAAGACAAAACACTAAAAATAACATGGGGTATGTAATCGAGTCATACCTATTATATTAATATGTATTGGGTGTAGATATGTAAGTGAGGACGTCGGGTGGATTCGAGTCGAGTGGAAGTGGAAGAGACTAGAGTGGTCGACCCCAAATAGTCGTGGGAGAATGTCAAGAAGATACTCGTATGTCTCAGAAGGTATCCACGGAAATGATGTACAGGAAAAAATGGCCATACTAATTAGTCATTTTTAAATTGCCCAGATTAGTAATTTAAATATATAATAATAATAATAATTTTAATTTATTTTTTTGACATTTTGGTATGATATATGTTTTAATTTTAAGGAAATAATGGATCTATAAACTTGACATTTTCACCAAAAATGTATACTATCACATTATTACAGAACAACACTTTATGAAGGCAAACATTTTTGGACATTTTTTTCTAATTTTGGGATATTTATGGCAATTTACAATTTTCAGACATTTAGTCCATAATAGTCTTAATTTTAGGTTTTAAGACCGGAAAATTTAATACAGTATTAAAATTACGTAATTCTAGCTATACACACCAAAAAAATTAAACATTTTATAGCCATTTAATTTTTTTTTTTAAATACATATGTATTATTTTGGTATGAAATGTGTTTGAATTTTAGGGAAATAATAGATCTAAAAACTTGAAATTTTTACCAAAATCGTATGTACATATATTATGAAAGCAAACAATTTTTTAAAGATTTACCCATTTTTAGACTACTAATAGTAATTTTCAATTTTGAGACATTTAATTTAGAATAGGTATAATTTTTTTACTTTACAGTAAAATTTGATTTTTCGCATTATTTATTTATTTTTTTTTGATAAATACCTATGTATTTTTCGATTAAAAAAATAATGGTGAAGTCAGAATTTGGCGATCGGATTTGGTTTTAAAGTTATATCAAATTTAAATTTAGCGATTTTAATATGTATCTTTAGTAGTTTCATTTTTCTGAATTTCTCAACATTCATACCTAGTCTAATGGCAGCCAATAATGATGGTTTCATGTGCGGGGTCCTTGTTTCGAATTTTGATACTTCAAAGTAATTTTTTGCACTTTTTCAAACTTTTTTTATTCGATATATTATATACCTAATATAATATTAGTATAATCTACAGTAATTGTTAAGTATATCTACCGAAGCATCCGCTTAGAATCGGTTTTTAACAATAAATGATTTATCATTGCTTTCAAATTCAATATATCCGTCATCATTATCCTACCCAAGGCGTGAAGTGCTTCTACTCTCACTAGTGACCGGTTTTTTAAAAATTTAATTTGAAAAATCATATTCCAAATCACAAAAATTGACCGAGAAAATGAGTGCTTTACAGACTAAAAGAATGAGTGGTATTACAATTATAAAATTATTACTTATACCTATACTATTTTATATTGTAAATGGAATAAAAAAAAAAAAAAAAAACATTGGAATTTAATAATTAATGTACTAAATTAAAATGTCAAGAATACATATGCCTGTTAATATATTTTATACGTTTATTGAACCGGATGAACGAGCATGTGCATACTAAGTACTAAGTATATTTTATAATTTTCTCCATCGTCTCGCCCGGGTGTTCACTATAATAAGTTACCTAAGTTCCACTATATACTATTATATACAATTACAATTCATTGATGTTTTACTGCAAACATTTAATTTTTTTTTAACTGAGTTATGCTGCTGTAATGTCAATATGTATTTATTTTATATTTTGTGTTTCTTTTTTTATAGTTGTCTGTATATAAATTAGTAAAAGTAGTAGTTAGGAGGAGTTTTCGGTTATAGGATTTACATTAGAAATCATTTTTAAATTTTTCCAGCAACTATGCCTAAAACATAATATCGTGTATATTCAACAAAATATAACTTAGATATTTTCGGTTGTAATTAGGAAAACACAAATCATGGGCACTAAAGCATTGCACCAATTATATATTATCGTATACTAATGTACCTATATTATATAAAAACATTATGGATTTAAAACTATTGTGATATTAAATATCTGTGAAATGGAAGCGATTAAACGACAAAACAATACTGCGGTTGTTAAAAATTTATTTACGTATTCTGTTAACTGTTTATAGATTCAACTTTATTTTTAAAAGGAACTTCATAACACTTTGAGTTTAAGATCGTAATTTGTTTCTCGGAAACGTCCATCTCCTGAAACACGTTTTGCCTAGTTTTTAATAGCAATTTGATAATACTTCACAATAAAAATATGATACTGGGGTATAAATATTTTTTAATTACTTTTGAAATGCATTTGAATATTTTTCAATCATGACATTTTAATTTTTCTAAAAATATCCTTAAAATTGCTTATACAAAACCTCATAAAAAGTCTCTGAAGTGAATAGTAAATGACCATTTGTGTTAGTAACCCGTATCAAAATTATTACACGAGAGCTATTACACGCACTCGCGCGAAAACGCCAGCGATACATTTTGAAACCACGAAAAAATGTAAATTTTCACTCAAATAGACAATTCTAATTGAATGCGTTTAAATACGAACTCTAATAATAAAGTTTAAAACCGTATGGTGTCGTATTAAGAATATTTCGAACAATATTCTAGTCAATTAAATATTTGTATTGGAAATTCGGGCATTTTTTAAATATTTAAACCACTGTTATTAAAATAAAAAATTCAACATATTTTTGGTACGATACTTCGAGCAAGTTCTAAAGAATACAAAAATGTCTGGAAAAGTAATATCGAAGTTTACATTGTCATGGTCTGATGGAATTAGAAACAGTTGTTTTTGACACAATATACGATAGTCGCGAGACCCCTTGAGAATCCAATCTATTTTAACAGTTTTGCGTAAATACGTTTATATATAATATATATATATATAAAAACAAATATTGTGATTACATAACGATAAAAAGTGGTATAGAAACGGGATACATTTTAAATTACTTTTCAACTGTATTTAAATACTATAATAATTATTAAATTTTTGTATTTCTAAAAATTTCTTTAAAATTGCCTACATAATTTTTAAAAAACGAGCATGGAACGTCCTTTTAAGAATTTGTATGAAAATAAATATGAATTGAAAGTATTTAATGTATTGCATATGAAGGATGATTGAAATCGAAAATGGTATATGCTATAATATGATTCAGTTTGAGATGGTTTTTCACTATACTTTTATCAAAAATCGTTAAAAAACGAACGTTAGGATTTCATCATAAATTACTCAACCATAATTTTGGAAAGACTGATCCACATTTTTGAAAAAAATAAAACTGTACTCGTATATATATTATCGAACTTTGTTCAGAATCGCGTTTTTCGAACGCAATGATTAATCTTCAATTTAAATCGAAAAGACATCGTCTTCTGCAATAAAGCCCACGCTGATCTGACGGTTATCATCCACTTCTCTGACTTTTTGATTATATATGTACGTACTTACGGGCGAATCATTTCATGAAAACGGTACGTTTAAAAATTTATATTATATATTGAACACGGGAAACGTGTCTGAAAGGTTTTACTCGGCGATTCCAAAAGAATTGTATATAATATATCGTAAACTATATGTATATAAATCCAGATATACACAACCATTGTAGATATTATTAGTGTTTGACAAAATCAACGAGTTCGTATTGCAGTCAAACTTTTGTACAGAGATTGTATATTTGACGGATAAAGTACAATACAGTTACTTAAGGATACTTTGACAGGTATTTTTTTTATGTGGTCCCTATTTTTGAAAACCCACGAAGAGAAACTATAAATTTATGGACTATTTTTTTGAGGGACGTCATATTGCAGAATTTACCGCGTACCGGAGAACACCATCATGACAAATTATCGATCAAATATACTCGGAAAAGGGATCTGGAAAATATAGCTTCTTGCTTCTATGCCATCTCGTCATCAGCATTAAATCCCACGTCATCATTGTCCCCTCACATTTCCCACGTTTTATTATATTAAAAACCCATTAAATTACACCGAATATCAACCCCTAAATAAATGTGTAAAACTATATAAGTAGGTATAAATATTATATACATACATATATATAATATACAGTATATACTGCTAGCTATATATATAAAATATGTAATAGGTACAAATATAATAAATCAAAATTTTCTTCAATTTTCGATGCATTCAATTAATGCAGTTGCGAGACTAATGGAAAATGTTACTGTTATTAATTTAGGGCTAGATATGATGAATATGATGCACTATTATGAATAAATGAGCTAAAAATCAATAAAAATGATAAATAAACTTTTTAAGATTGAACACTATTTATTCTAACTTTGTACCAATAGAAAGCTATATGACACCGTAATGATCATAATAATTTCATATATATGAATAAAGGAAATGGTTTTCTGCAGATACATTTTATAATTTCACTCATTGTTCATATAATTTGAATAAAAAAATAGTCATTTACATTTTCAATTATAGAGGAAAAACAATACACATTTGGAATGCGATTTCACTATGATAAATAAATTTTATTATTTGGAAAAGTGTTGGCGGAATTCTTCATAGAGAATACAATTAATTCTCGATAAGATATATTTTATTTAAATAAATCTACAAGTTACTCAATCCACCAGGCACATAATAGCTGGCTACTTGTATAACACATTTCTTTTTTACATTTGACCTGACCTGATCTAACCTCTATAGTACATTAACAATATGTCCAGACGAACTAATTTATATTAAAATTTAACTTTATATCATCATCGCCAATGAAGTTTAAATTAGCTACAAACTCAGTAAGTAGGACATATTTGTATATTGATTTTGCATTAGAACTTTAGAAAACGAACATTTTATGGGGTTTATATTTGTTAAAATACTAAAAAGAAATTGTTCTAAATTTAAGTAATTGAATAATATAAAAAAAAAAAAGCCGGTCAGTAGGTTGTGGAAGCACTTCGCTCGTCGGGTGTCAGTATTGGTGGATGCACTTCGCTACTGGGTAGGGTACTTTTGGTGGATGTATTGAATTTGAAAGCAATGATAA
>JAIPRL010001413.1:41013-55789 GCA_025469235.1 Pemphigus obesinymphae | reverse complement strand
GGAGCACTCCTTCTGGTAGTAAATTTGTTAACAGAGAAAAAAAAAAAAAAAAAAAAAAAATAAACATCATTGTAAAACCACTAGCTCCCTCGCTACGCTCAGAATCTAAAATATGGTTATTATAATCTGTAAAACAATAAATTTGATTGTATTTACCAGTGATCGCCCCCCCTCTAAAATTTTAACAAATTACTTATTAACAAGTTAGACATTGATTTAAATATTAACAATTATTTATATTTACAATGTAACGTATTTTCAAAATATTAATACCTATCGAAAGTAAAAATTGTTTTCCATTATTATGAAAATACTATGAAGTAATCTGAGTTTAAAAATATATGTATAGATAATAGTACACGGTTGAAACACAGATTAAATGAAACCAGATTGTACACTCAATGTTTATCGAAAAAAAATCGAATTCGATAGTTGTTACTATCGAGCCCCCGAATTAGTGTTACCACATGTTAGAATCTAAAAGTCTTTTTTTTTTTCTAATGATTTAAATCCTGATATTATTTATTATCATTTATGAACAGTAAATAACGTTCAAGGCTTATAGATTAAATCGGTCAGTGTAGCAAACATATTGTAAATGAAGCGTACAATAAATTTATTCATTGTAACTGGATACGCCACTTAGCGGGCACCCAATCACAGCATCTTATTCACGATTCTATTATTCTAAGCCCGAGTGCACAATCTGGTTTCATTTAATCTGTGGTTGAAATATGTACCTATTCGTTCATCTGCGCGGTTATCGAGTGTTGAACAGGCACTGGGGCGACGCTGACAATCGTCCGTGAACTAGTTCATCGTTCATTAAGACGAACCAGTTTATCGAACCAGTTCATTGAACGAACTGTATGTTATACTGTATTCCATACATATCGTTCATTATAATACCTATAGGTATTTTTCAATCTATATCTATTAGTTTATTTATTTTGAAAACTATACCTTCGGTTCGTTTGTCTGTTCGTAACTTAATTTCGTTAAAATATTCAAATATTCGTGTCCGTTCATCAATCGTTTGTTTGTTTGTTCATGTCGTTCAAAATATTGAACTAGTTCATTTGAATTTGTGAACGATTGACGAACCGTTCACAACAACATCAGATCGTTCGTTGAACTAGTTGGTTCGTGAACGATACATTTCCACCCGACATGCACGTGGACTGCGGACCGGTACGGAATAAGTTAACGAGTATATATATATATATATATATATATATATATATATTTATATATATATACTGTGTGTTCGCGACGTGTGCACATTTCTATATTTCTTTATTATTTATTTAATTTATTCTTTTATTATTGCTGTATATTATATTATTATATTATAGTAGATAAAAATTCAGTATCATATTAACAGAAAATTGAAATAAAACAACTTGAATAATCTGTTCACTGAAACGAAAGATAGGCCCTTAAATTTTGAGCATAAAACGTATAAGTTTTATTATTTTGTAATTTTCGTTTTTTGTAAGACGTGTTCGTATATTTGTTTTTCTATATGATATTAATTTTGGTTTAATAACTACCTTTTAAATTGGTACCTACATAATTATTATTGCAGTATTCTATGTTTTTCAAAAATGAATAATTTTTAATCGCCCTCCCACTTTTAAAGTCCACGAGCCGCCACTGTGAACGAGTAAATTATACGTATTTATAAATAAATAATACAAGCCATAAAATACAACTAAACACTTGGCAAAATAAAATAAAATATAGATATGATACCTGCAGTGGCGACTGGTAGTTACTTAATGTTTTTTTTTTTTTTTTTTCAGAGCCAACGCAATACACAGCATTAATATATAGTATATATGTACATAATAATATAATTTATTTTAAATAATTATTTTTAATATATTTATTTATACAACTCGTAATGTTTTTGATTTTTTTTTTCACGTTTAACAGAAATAAAAATAAATCGAAGTAAATATTTTAATATTATACAACATTACAACGAAATATCGCGTAACTCAAAGAGAAAAAAGTATTTGAAACATTATACATTTAAATGAAAAGAAACTCAAGCTTAATAATAAAGTACCTATCGATATAATATTATTATATACAATAAAAAGTATGAATTTGTATTGAAATATCTTTATTACTGAAAGTACTTATAGGTAAAATACAGATCTTCGGATTAAACTTGAAACTATTTTCGTTTTAATTAATTTTATATAGTTTTATAATGAGACGGTATTTTGTCGATTTTATTTTTTATAATTTCTATAGAAATTTTCATAATTATGTACCTATATATAATTAACACAGATAAAGGACATACTATAATTGAAGGATTTCTACTTATTTGAACATTTCCGGACTTCTAAGTTTTCCATAATAAGGAAATTATACTTTTATCATATACAGGATTGTTCAAAAGGTATACTTGTCTGGATTCCTACAAATAAACTACTTAATATAATGTTATTGCTAATTTCATTAAACTAAAATAAGATATAACTAATGTACGGCATTTTAAAATTAATTTGAAATTTTTATCGATATCCAGGCATATACTTACACTCTACGGTGTGTATTTAAAATGAAAACGGTGAATTTCAAAATAACTGATTTTCAGAAATATAGTATCGACATTAATTTTTGGCAAAAATCATTCTGCTATTAGGATTTTTATTATTTAGGAGATTATCTATAAAAAAATTTCATCAGAAGAACTCCAAAAAAATTTGAAGAAGATATAAGGACATGCAGTGGAGAAGGATCGAGGTTAGGTTGCACATATTAGCTGTTGTATGACTTATAAGTTTCCTCTGCACATCTATAGTTCCTAAATGAAATTCTGCAAAGCTAAAAACCATATGGAAATGTAAAAAAAAATTGATTCGCAATAAGAGAATGAGACCACTACTTTAAACGTGTACGGTAAATTATAAGGTATACGTATAATACATCAAGGTTATTTTTAAATACTGTTAATTTTCTGTATTTAACTCTAGCCTAATGATATTGGTAATAAAATTATAAATATGTGCAACAAGATATAAGTAGCCCTTTTAACATTACATTTTATACATTATTTAATGATATTCAGAAGCCTATGCAGGATATTATTAGGATTTAAAATGTCAGAAATAATAATTTTAAAAGTATAATTATCAGCAAATAAAGACCAGAAACAGGTACATTTAAAGTTTCATTTTCTTAAATTCCAAAAACGTCTAAACTTTTCCAAGCTTTTCTAAATAGTTATAATTCCATTGACCATTAAATTCCTGTAGATGCGCAAGCAATCCCAACAACCCTTAGCCATATGAATATATGTAACTGAAAAATTGAGAATAGCATCGCTTAGATGACCAACTATAAGATAATAAATTACTAGATATTTATCGTAACAGTTACTCAAACTGTCGTTAGGGGATAAGTCAAGAATACTGAATTTTGACAAGAGATACATTTACGTCTTTTTCCTGAGCGTTTTCAACAATTTATCCTTTGGTGATACTAATCATTCATAATTCATATTTATATATAATTAAATTATTTTTATTTCTGTTAAAAACTGGTCACGCTCAGTGTTGTCATTGTGCTCGCATCATACTACTATACAAGTCCCTATATGATATAGCCATTTCATAATTATTTAACAGTAAATAATATATATGTGCAGGTTAGGTGTACCATATCGCATTGATGACGTAATGTAACATGTTTTAATGTAATCGATAAACTTGAATTATATTAAAATTCTATATTATATGATAATATATACATGCATAATTAATTAATTAAAGTGTTATTTCGAAATATTACAAACGTTTTATTAGAAAAACCAAACCTTTCTCTGTTAGTTATCGTCATTTATTTATTTTTATCTCCATCACAGTTTTTCGTAAATTTTCCTTTATAACATAGGCTTTAAATTACTGATTTTTAATCCTTTTAGTATACCTTTTAACGAAATATTTTTTCACAAAAATCCGATTCCGAGCATTCTATTAACATCATTTTTACAATTTTTTTCATCATATTATTTTAATGCAAATAGATGAATTTAAAAAAACAAAAAAAAAAACAAGTAAAAAAATACGATAGGTACTATATATAATCACTTCAAATTACATTTATTTGTATAAATATTAAATATGTAGATATACAAATATATTGAAACACAATTCAGTGTTTTCTGTAAAAATAATAAACTGCAGGTGCCTATATAGTGCATATGGCTATAGTATTAAAAACTAATATGCTTATTCACTGTTGGCTATTGCTGATAGCCTGATGCACAACTACACGTTTAACACTGCCATATGCCTATTTTTGTATATGTGTTTATAGAACGGTGGGCGATAATGGTTTTTTTTTTTTTTATTATTAATAAAGTCGAAAACTAAAATATACATCGAATAACAGATATTGAATAAAAAAAATTAATGGAATTCGATAAAACAAAATACGAGAGTACAATACATATTATATATGGGTATTATAGAAATAGCAATATTCCTATAGTTATTTAAATAAATGTAATTTCAAGTATATATACGGTATTTTTTCATAATCAACCCCCGAAAAACTATATTATTATATTAAAATAATGTTGAAAATACAATAGATGCATAATAAATATAATAGGGCTACCGCTTCGGTAATCGAGACTTTTACATATTCGTCTAACATGTGCTTGAGTATCTTCCGTGCTCAGCGAGTCGATATTAGGTATTATACCTGTAGTTGATATTATACGGTTTCTTTTATATTCGACAATATTGTGTAACCACTGCTATAACCGGTAGGCATGGTGTATACACATATAAAATGCAATATATATTTCGAAAAAAAAAAACATATGAAAATTTGCGTATAATTTTTATAACATCGTCGTATGTGCTCAAATCGAAATAGTGAATAAAAATATAAAATATAATAATTACGTTTATAATATAATAATATTTGTACCATAATATACTTTATCGGTTGTATAATATAGGTAAATACAAAAAGGAAACGATATATAATGTATTTCTACAATATATTATAATATACGATGGTTAAAATTAAGTTTAAGTAAAAAACCCTAGAAGCTTATTACGATAATATTTCATTTTGTTTGAACAAAATATTTCACGTCATATTTAATATTTTCAATTCGTATAACACAATATTATTAGAAAACGATCATTTTAATTACCTACTGTAAAATGTATTTATTTATCCAATATTTGCTTCCTGTGGACTGCGAGGGTTAAGCTCCCCACCTATACACCACCAAAAATCGTTTTCGTTAATATTCAGCCTACTCTGTTTTATTATTATTCCCAAGTATTTGCATACTATACTCTATAGACTATAGTATATTTAAATTCGAAAAAAAAAAACATAATAAACACGTAAATATAAATATACTATATATAGGTAATAATATATTCATTTTCTGTTTTTATTTATATATATACAGTGTGATTAAGGCTTCTTAACTGAATCTTTCGAAGTCGGCTATACGCCCATATTTTATAATTTATGTCGTGTTGCGCACAAGTATTTCAAGTGAAACAAAATATAATATTTAACCGAATTTTACACAATATCGCGGTATAAGGCGAATAACACATATGGCGGTGGTACTTATAAGTTTTTTCTAATCGTTTATGCAAATATGTATTTTCAAAAAAAGTGACCGAACACAAATATTTAATGTATACAACCAAAACAACAAGCTATATATATTACCGACGCGTAAATAAATACCATGAATGTAAAACATTTTGATCGGATAATGACAAAATTTAAAATATAAATTTTACAAATATACATATTTAATTTTCGAGTGTTCTATGAGTAATCTTATGTACACAACATACATGTAATATATTATCTAAATAGAGAAATGACTAAAATATGTACTCCTGCAGATTATCGTTTTTGCTATTTAAAGATAAAACGATACGCAATGCAATCAATGAAATACACGAAGGTATATAAGTATGGGGATGACAAACTCTGTAAACCGTAATAATTTAACGGGAAAAAGAATGAACAATAAGAGTATACAATACGAGTTTCGAGTGAAAACAAAAAAATCGGCAATGATTCGCAATCAGTCGCGGTCGATCGCACGGCCTGTCAACAGAATATTTTATGCTCATGTATAATTTAAAATATATTTATAAAAAGCGATAAAAACCGTAGAAATATATTAATTCAAAATGGACGTGCGTCTATTGAAATACTCACATTGCAATAATGCAATAGGCGATAACTAATAAGCAAATAATATTGGAATTTTAGAATAAAAACTTCCGTATTACCATTTAATCCATACGTATTCTGATTTTTATAAATTATAATAAACAACGATGTAACAAGAGAAGTGATTATTACTATTTATATATTGCAGTATATAATGAAACAAAATGACTCGAAAATTAATATTTTCTTCCATGATATCTCTCTGATAACGCTGTCCGAAGGTCATGGAGAGTTATAACTTATAACAGCGATTCGTTTGGAAAATTAAAATAAATTATATGTTTAGGTGGCGATAACAATGAACAGGACGATTAAGACGATTTGGAAATAAGCCATTTTATACGGTGCTTTTTGTGGCTTTACAGCCAAAAACCACAATTTTTTTTTTCATATTACCTAAATAAACTCTATATAATAATATTATCACATGTAAAAATTATTAAAAACGCAATAACAAATATAAAATGTATGTAATCGATATTTTAATTTTTTATTATTATTGGCGTTATAGTAGTTCTACTACGCACGATTTGACCGTACTGACGGATAGGATATTAGTTTTGACATTATTAAGTACAAAACACAACACCAATCAATAGACCAGAAATTATACGTATATGGTATGATTACGAAAAAAGAAAATTAATTATTTATTTTTAACAAACTAGGTTAACCCTTTTTACCATAGAGTAATAATGAAATAAATATGGAATATTCTAATATATGACAAAATGTTATGTACGGCTTACATACCTATTGTATTATATATTATAACTTTATAAAACGTTCAAATCAATTAAAATTAATATTTGATTAGGTATTTGGAAAAATGACGTCTGTAAACGCCGGTGTTTTTCCCAATTTTTCCAAAATTTCTATCAATTATTTAAAAAAAAAAACCAGGTAATAATATTATTAAATATAATATAAGTATATTATGAAGCTTAAACATTATTCGCATAAAATATATAAAATAAAAATAAAAAATCGTCCAGATATAGACAGAGGAAACAATTTGTAAGCAAAGATAAATCAATGCATTTGAAGACGATTCAGAGTTTAGTAAGTATTTTATTTAAAAAAAATAAGTAATCGTGACAACTTTATTTGTTATTTTATTATTTCCCCTAGACTTATTTATTTTAATCGTCAATCAATTTAAAATGTTTTATATTTTATTCATACAAACCATATAGATAAGAATAGATAAGAATAAAATAATGTGATAATATCTATAGTATCTAATTTAATATATGTATATATATTTAAATACATTTAATGATGAAATTTTACATTGATAAATACACAATAGCTGATAAAATGATAATATTTATAATACTATATTTATATATTATAATTTACACTCGCGAACATTCAGAACCATATAGTATATATTAGGTATATTGAATTTAAACATTGTTTTATTTTTAATTTTTTTGGTAATGAATCTGTTAAAATTTTAAGGATGATAAATACGTGTGCATAATATAAATCAAATATAATACGTATAAAATCCATTGTTGAAGGAAGGAAGAGGATCGCGGATTGATGTGGGAGAGGAAGCTATATATTCGGGTTTGTAAATAATTCAAAATTATATTTATATTTTATATTGATGGGAAAAAGAGCGAAATTTATGATAAAAGAGAGATACATTTTCAGTTATTCGACAGAGAAAAAAAAAATATATGCAAAGAAGCAATAATCATAAAAGCTCCGAAATTCAGATTAAAGATTCATTTTAATGTTTTGCAAAAGTTATGTAAATTTTATGCGAGCTATTTTTTCCTCGGAGAAATCTCGAAAAAAACGTTATAATTCTCTCCCCCCCCCCCAATCATCGTATCTCTTCTGCAGATGAGTGTTAACATTTTAAAATAAGATTTGATTTATTCGGCAGTAATGAGTTCCACTCGAACTGTATTTTAAATTGCACAATGATTGATTACGGGTTGTTGCAACGAATTTTTTCGACGACAACACGCGTCAACACCAAATGTATATATTTAAAATAATAATAAGTATAATATCATACCCTTCTATACACATTATTATATAATATACAGATTTAAGATTTTCTGTATTGTATATGATTTTTCTATATATTATATATATATAATATACATTTACGCTTATCGCGCAAGCGTATAGTACGGCGTTAGATATACTTAACTGTTTTCTTCATTAAAAGTATTATGAGAATTTCATCAGTCGAGTTCGCAAATAATCCGTATACCAACAAAGTAATCAAAAACTTTTGCGGCGTGTGGATAAAAGTGGTACGCGAGTAGGTACTACACACATTATTAAATCGATTGTTTCGTCCGAAAAGTTTTAGCTATATACACACATACACATTTTACTTTCCATGTATACTATATATAGCCCCTTAACCCCTTCTCCAAAAGAAATTCAGGTCCTTTAAATATGTATGGATTGGTATTTTTCAATCATATACCGCAGATCCAGTTAAATGACGAATGGACCCTCTCTGCCAGACCAAAATACGCCAGACTTTTAAATATATATACATCGCAGTTATGTACATAAACTTAACTTATTTTGTGGTCTTGTAACGATTCATGTTGCATTATGATTTACGGCGAGTGGGAACACCGTTTGTTGGAATATGTGTAAAATTTGATTGGATGTAACTTTCGATTTGTAAACAACTCTATAATACTAAATAAACGATAATTTAATTTCGTCGCTTAAAATTCTGACGAACCGTGTTACCGAATAAATCTGAAATTCGTCGCAAGGCTACACTGATGAACTACATTTTAAAAATGGGAACAAGCTTTTTTGGTCAATTATCAGAACAGTGTCTATTCTGTTTAAACTTATTATGTACCTAGTTCATCGATCGATTAAATCCAATATTGGGCGAAAGAAACGACGACTGCATGCATTAAATCTATTCTTGTGTTTATATGATCAGTTATCGCGTAGTTTTCAAATTCACATACCTAAAATGACCAAGATTATATATTATATAATATGTGATAAGTAATAACTAGGGCCCGGATTTATATGCAAATGCATATTTTTGTATACTTGACATAAAAAAAAGTTCTGATTGAAAACGTCAACGTTTCATAAGTTACAGATATTTACGTCAAAAAACTCGAAAATATTTTCGGATAATTGCATAAAACGTGCATAATTTTATAAATAATCAATAGATTAGATGAAATTTATAATGTGATAACATTTTTTATGTAAAAATATTTTTGGAATTATGTGTTTACAAACCTATGTATATAGTTTTTTTTAAATATTATTCTGATTAAAATTGTGGTCAAAATAAGGTATATAGAGTTCAAGGGTAAATTTTTTTTGCATATTCTTGTATATTTGCGTGTAAATGAATGAAAAAAATCACCTACATACTACATGACGGTTGCATTCAAATGTACACATTTTAAATGCATAAATATGTGCATATTTTACAATTTTATTTGCATAAAAATCCGAGCCCCAGTGATAACTATACGATTTAAACGTAGAATGATAAATGCATTTTCAGAATTAGATTCAGGACTTTCAGATTCGAGATTAAATCAATATAATGATATATATAATATTTATAAAATTCAAAAGTCAATGATATAATTGATTCTACACTATATGAGTAAATGTTTTCTATAATAAATCTTTCTCCACAGCTGATTCTACATTTAAACAAATAATAAAATGATGGTAATTTTCAATGGGCAAGGGAGCGAAAACCAAGATTGATAACACAGTTTTAATTGATAAAAACATGCGATCTTATTTGCAAGAACAAAATGTCATTCCTGTCAATTTAATAGGCATTTTAAAATGTGAATTTTTACGAACCGGCTAATACGTATACGCAATAAATGTGTATAAATCCAATAACTTACCTTGTGATGTAGACCATGAATGCCGAAATGCAACGTGATGAGTAATGGTGAGTTGTCTGGAGGTTGCAGATGAAACAACCAACGGTGAATCGTATATTCAATTAATGGCCACAACAGTAGACCTAAGACGGTTGAACACACGACCCACGTTCCTAATGAAAAATTGTCTGTGGAAAACAAACATTTCGAAATGTGTAAGTTGTAAATATTGATATTTAATGACATATACAAACAAATTTAATGACAACCTATGTAAGCTTATATCTAGACAATATAGTTAAATAATAAAATATGTAATTGTATAAATTATTATGATAAATTATAAATTGTATAAGCATTTAAGTAGGTATTTTAGACATTAGCACCATTTTTTTGTTTTGAATTATATCCGTTTGAACATTTTCAATTTTCATCGTTAAAAACGGAAACTTTCAAATATAATTCAAGCTATTTAATAATTAAGAAGCCTGAATTTTTATACCTACCAACGTATAATTACCATAGGTACCGACTTAAAAATGTATACTGAACATATCAGTGGCGTAGCCAGGAATTTCATGTAGGGGGGAGGGGGCTAAGATCACATATTTCCTATGTAGATATTACACAACACAAAATATAACAATTAAGAATAAATTAAAATATAAAATGTATATATAATATAATACAAAATTAATATAATATACTATTATAAAAAATATATAAAAAGAAAATATGCCTAAAGTATTCGTAAAATGATTATAAAGGTTGTTAACTAATTTCGACTATAAGTTATCATCAGGTTACAACTTGATACTATGAAGAGGACGCCACACATGCATTATTTTATCGCAAAAAACTGTTTTGCGAGAAAAAATTTTTTTTGGGCTATAGTTTCAATTAAAAAACTAAATTTTGACAGAATATTGTTGATAAAATAATCTGTGTTCTACTATGTCGTCTTTAAAAAAAACATAAAATCTTAAAAAAGTTACTAATTTTGTAAAAATCATGGGAGATTTTTACAGATGGCATAATACCAGTTATACTGTATAGTGATATCGAAAGAGACGAAAGTAGAACACAGATAATTTTTTCTAAAATATTGTGTCAAAATTAAATTTTTTAATTATAACTACAGCCCGAGAACAATATTTTCCCGTAAAACAATTTTTTTAAAAAGTATCAAATAATTTTGTTAAACTATACGATTTTTATATTTCTTAAAATTTCATAAAAATTGCATGTATAGCGGCGCCTCTTGGTAGGTAAATGATGTAGATTAACCTGATGATGACATATGCGAAACTATTTTTTACCTTTATAGACATTTTGTGAATACTCTAGACGTATTTTCTTTTTATATATTTTTATAATATATATTTTATTTTAACAATTAGGATCCCCAAACTGCTAACTGCAGTCTTCTAAGAGTATTTTGATCAAACATTTGCACAACGTCGCCTTCTTTTTTATTACCTACATTACAATGATGGTGTTCATACATTTTTTTTATTTTATAATCCTTATAATCCATTTTACAATAATTGTTATTAACAAAATTACAACCACAAGATATAACAAACCTTTAACCATTACTAAATAACTGCAATCGATTTAGCATAAATCGCTAGAAAAAAAAAAAACACGGCCAAGGGGAGGGCTATAGCACCTCCCTGTTTACGCCCTTGCAGCACGTGGGTGTGGGTATATGCATCATAGAGTAATAGTATAAATTACAGATGAAATAACATCTATTATATTATAATCGTGTGTGGAAAAAATATGTGTATCATTTCGAAGTGTACAAACCAATGTGGCAAACAAGGGAAATTTTTTTTAGTTTTAACGCAGTGTTATCATAAAATATATTGATAATTAATATGAGGGTCTATTTTGCTTTTTTCGCCTATAAATGTTTTCACAATACCTAAATATTTTTTCAGTTCATAACGTATAATTAAATTCATGATGAAAATACATAATATATAATATAATAATATTATTCTTCTATAATTATATCAATATATAATATGCGTAAGTTATAACGATGAAGCCACGAGGGATCTTTTGGAAAAACTCTCTGGAAAGTTTATGAATACAAGTATTGAGTGAAATTTTTTAAATGATCGACAAATTACCTCCAGCGAATATATATTATGTAAATTGTATGCTATTCTAGAAAATCCTCGACTTATTCCTGTTTACCGCAAATGCGCATGGTAACCCAGGTACTATATATATATAATATTATATATAAGGTATTCAAGATGATTGAATATATTCGCAATACACGGCGGGCATCAAAATCAATGCTATATATTATTATAATCGCGATTTTTATAAAAAAGGAAAAATCATTATTTTAATAAACGTTTAAAATATTCATAACGATGTTGTCACAAATTTGCATTCCGAACACGACGACTTTTAATACAGCAAACTAACTAAATGATTCGCTAAAAACTTTTTTTTTTTTAAAAAACGGTATTTTAATTGACATTCTTTTCGACTAACGATGACATTTGGGAAAATAAAACAAGTACTTACTTATTGAAATTTAAGCTTTAAATTGTAATGTTTAAAAAAAATAGTAGGTAATCTTATTAGTTAGTAATAGTAGGTATCTACTTATTTAACTATACGAATATTCAGTACATTATATGTTATCCTTTAAATCTAACATAAAATGTTAAATATATAATTTATTGTCAACGGAAATATTTTGATTATTTATATAAATTAGAAGTTTTATTGAGAATATGACTTTTATATATTACGTATATAGGAATGCGAGTTTATATTTAATATATTATGAATATATGAATATTAAAGAATCAATGTATTTAAACCGATGTTTAAATACATTTTAAAAGTAATCTATAAATAGTCAATAATGTATCCGTACTACATTTTATTGTAGGGTAATCATGACATTTGTTCTAAAACATGCCTACGAAAAAAATCAACAAATTGGCATTTTAAAATGGTTTTAGAAGTAAAACACCTATTATTAAATATTTAAAGAACATGTAGAATACGATCTAATAGGCTTTTTATAATCCTCTCGTTATAATATAGCACAATATCGAATGTACAAAAATAAAAATACTTTTTTTTAGCGTTTAAAATCGTTGTAACTTTTTTACTAATTAATATTATGCAAAATGCCTATGAAATGGTCTCTAAAATTTAGTTTTCTATGAATTTGAACATAAATGTTTTTAAAAATATATACTATGACTAATAAGCCCCGTCTAAGTAGGTACAGAAACTATAATATGCAATTGCAAATGGATAAGTCTAAATTAAATTATAATAATGATGTCTTATGGACACTTCCATGGATATATTTGGAAAAATCGTAGCATTCTCTGAGCCAATACCCGTATAATAATAGCTACCATGATTTTCTTCATTCGCTAAACTAATCGTTTTTTTTTTTTTAATTTTAGACTTTTCACCAGTATTCCCACCATACATAATTTTAAAATTTTAATCAAATTTAGACAGTTCTACTTAATATAATATTATAAATAGCCGATAAGTATAAGATAAGATAAGATAAGTTGGCACATAAAATAATTAGTATACATTTCTTTTCCACGTTTATCAATGTTGTATATCGGTAAATCAATTTGTACGATCGAAAGTATGTGCGCACGACTCTAGCAAGGCCAATTACTTTAAGTACGTTTACCCTATACTATATACCTAATATATTATTATAGAAGACAGCAATAATTTTATAACGAATGTTGAATTATTTAAATGTCATTTAACAGAAACTTGGAAATTAAATGAATTATTAATGATCTAAATGTCGATATATACTTTTTTATCTACACACGATTTATATTTTATATGGGAATATTTCGAATAGAAAACATTTTTAAACGTATATTCCATACACATATAATGGAATATGTTTTACTTTATGTATATTTAATTTGATTAACAATATAATTTTATACGTGTATATAGGTACTATATATATATATATATATATATATAAATACTTTATATACCGAATTATTTTTTAGTCGGAACGTTATTTTGAATACAATACAATAATTATTGAGCTAGATTTCTGTTATTAGATAAAAACAACCTAACTTGACAAAAACAGTACAACAAAATATATATATATATATATATAACAAACTATATACCTACGGCAAAACTATATATACCTACTCCTATATATAGAACATAATATACACAAAGTGGCTTGACTATTGTCAGAGTGGAATAGGAAAAAATCTAGCTTAATTCTGAATTCATTGAACAACAAACTTCAAAAACATAAAAGTATATCAATAGGTTACATAAAGATTTTTGACTTCTTGGTAACTATCAGATTATAATTCTGGTCGATCTACCACTACTAATCTTTTAGTTTTCCAACAATGTATTTTAGAAGCCTTTAAACACGGGTATCAAGTCGATGTTGTATATACCGACTTTTCTAAAGCATTTGACAGAATTGATCATAGTATTCTTGTATCTAAGTTACTCAATTTAGGCATTCGGGATCCTTTTCACTCCTGGTTAGTTTCTTTTTTAACTGGTAGAAAACAATGTGTTAAACTTAAAAATTTCTATTCTTATAAATTTGATATCAGTTCTGGTGTTCCCCAAGGTTCACACCTAGCTCC
>JAIPRL010001413.1:14984-40913 GCA_025469235.1 Pemphigus obesinymphae | reverse complement strand
TATTGTTATTATATTATTTTGTTATTTTTTGTTATTATCGATCAACTTGTTTGACGACTGTAAATATATTTGTATTGGGCGCTTGCCCGTTTAAATTAAATAAATAAATAAATAAATAAATAAATAATGATTAAATATGATTATTATCGAGAAAATAATTTTGAAAAAAAAATCAACAATATACAAATAACAATAACACTAACAATTAACATATTAAGTCATAACAGTGTTGTTTCATATGATAATATCAGCTTATAGTTTATATTATACGTAATTATAACAGTTAGAATTTAGTATAGAAAATGTATTTATACTTTCATATAGGTACATTAAAAAATGGTTTTGTCAACCCAAGATGTTTATTTTTAATTTTGATTTCTAAAAAATTTCCTGGCGTGACTAATGTTTATGACATGATCTATACCAAAATATGGATTTCTGATGTCCATAAATCTCGCGGTGAAATCGATTTTGCGACGAATTCAAAATCAAACTACATACCTATATAGTTACTTGTAATATACTTGATTTCTTACTCTGATTTCGACATAACACAATATTGGTTTTCAAAAAGAATATCTTACGCCAGAGTCGAAACTAAGCGAGGGGTAGGCGGGGGATTGATCTCAGGCCAAAGAATTTTCGGGAGGACGTAATAAAATATTTGAAGGTCTATTTTTTTACAATATGGAAGGTGCGCAATGTATATAAATGATATTTTTTTTGTTTATTTGCTGTATTTCTTATTTTTAACTATTTTCTTGATTTTTGTGGACATTAATATGAATAACCGTTATTTTTGTGCTTATTTCAAAAATTTGTAGAATGGGTTCATTGCAGGTCCAGTTCCCCCTCTCACTGTGCATAATAAAGTTCATTTGTAACTCGTTAATTAAACATATTATTAAGTTATTACTATACACAGACACTTTCTGCTTATTATTAACCAAATACGGAAACATATACTAGACTTGATAATAATATATATATATATTTTTTTTAATGCGTTATTAGCAGTACACTCTTTATAGAGATAAATTAAGTGGATTGTTTGAAAACAGTAATAATCGAAAAAGTTTTCATACATAATTATGGAAATACGAAACAAATATCAGTACACAAAATATATATAGTAAATGCAATTATTAGATTAATTATCTATCAGAAACATATTATATGACGAGACTAAAATATAGACATTTTTAAACGGGATATTAAATGATTTTAAAATTATTAAATAATATTATATTTTAAATAATAGTAATTTAAAATCGCTCAGTATAGTATATCTAAAATGTTTAATTATTATTTTTAGTGCTTGAAACCGTTTTCAAAATTGATTTTAAATACCGGTTAAAACTACGAAATCAATATAGATAAGTAGGTACCCAATTCAATACCGGAAAAAAAAATTCAAATCGAATCGGTATTAATATAATATCCTAATATCCTTTACCCGTAAGTATATTAACCGATAAATACAAAAAAGATTTCAACATTTCGAAAACCCGGTCTTTAAAATCGAATGTATTGAATATATAATCCAATACAAAATCAAATCAAAATTATAACCAAAACAAAACTGGCAGTTGGTTATTTGAAACGAATTGTTCACTATAATAATATTAGAGATTTTTGGTATTAAAAAAACACTGCAGTCTAATTTACTTATATTCTAAATTTTTTTTTAAATTTCGTTCCCGGCGTTTTACACGGATATCTCCGATTCATAATAATTTTTTGATTATTCCTACAAAAATGTACGATATATAATAGTAGATACTTATAATATATATTTCAATTTGTTTTTTTTACGAGAAAAAGTTGAACGAAAAATAACCTCTTCAAAAACAATCCTGATCAAATTCGTCACATGAAAATGTGCATACGTGTAATTATGATTGAATCAAATCCAAAATATATAATAAATATCGTAAATCCCCTAGCACCCTCGCTTAGAATCTAAAAATAATACTATATTATATATATGGTATATATATATATCGAATAATATAAAATACTAGGGACTTTTTCAGAATTCGCATACTTTTTCGTTTCTCGGAGAGTATTAAAATATATTATAATACGAATGTTGGTGACACTCGATGCTGAGGGCACAGAATAGATGAAAGCAGAATCTAGATGCTGCTCTAAAATTGTGATAACGAACTAAATGTCAATCAGTGTAGCCTTATGGTATATTTTTTGTTTTTCTTTTATCACGGTGATACTGTTCGGTGTTATCGTTAAATTAACAACACAGATAACATTTTATCTGTTATAATAATTTTGAATTAAATAACTAACTTATGTCTGGGTTTAGTTTTGTATATTGGTTTAAGATATTATTTTTTTATAAATCAATTTTAGCATTATAATATATATATATATATATATAATATTTACAGCTGTCAAGAAACTTAATGTCAGAAAAAAAAAAAAATGAAGAAAATAGGAAAGTAACTATTCTAACTCATTTGTAAATTCTATTGTTCTATTTAGACTGAAATATATGTTAAAAAAAATGGAAAATAATATTACTGTCTCAATAAATATAGTTGAAAAAACAAAATAAGATTATAAACATATAATATACCATAAATACTATGTAGGTACTTATATATATATATATATATATACAAATACAATTTACACCGACGAAAAAATAATGACATTTTTTCACAAAAAGTATTCGAAAATATAGTCTATATTAAATATATATAGTATTATACACTATTGTAAAGTATTGTACTTTCCCCGTTTGAAGGATGCACTGGATGACATTTAGTTTGAAATTGTGTGAAAACATGTAATTTCTTATCAGTGTCCATTCTGCGGCGACTGAAAAAATTCTCGTCGTACAATATTTTTTTTGTTTAAACTATACCGTACCAATCCAATAATAGCGAAATAACACCGTGACGATAACTTTGTATATATATGGGCGGCGAGCGCTCCCGTATAATCGATGTTGGCCGCAGACAAGGGCGACTACTATATGTATAGGGGGAGCGTATAATATGTATATATATATATACACACAATCGACGAGACCCCCGGACGGGGCACAGACCGTACACGAGAATACTGTGCCCGGATGCGTACCTCCCCCCTACTCCACGGTACGACGCACGACTCTTCTCGGACCGTTCCGGGGCCGTTGGCGCGGACAAGAACGATGACCACACGAGACGGGGGAAAGTGCGAAAATTCAACAGGGAGTCGTCGTCGTCGTCGTCGTCGTCGTCGCCGTCGCCGCCGCCGCCCGCCCGCCCGCCGCGCGCACGGCGTATTGCTGCAGCGAGGACAGAGGGGAGGGGGGAGGGAGGGCGACGTGACACGGCGCTTAGTGGGTGGTGCCGGGCCGACGACAGGACACCGCCGCTCCCCGTCGTACATAACGCGCGTGTAGTACTCCGCACGGCCCGCAGGTCGGGTGTATTATTATTATTATTATTATTATTATATAGGTCTGTGGAACGACGGCGGCGCACGCAATCGTCGTCGTCGTCATCGCAGTCGTATAATATTTATAATGACGGCGGCGACGGCGTCTGCCAGGTCGCGCGACCAACCGAGCGGGCGAACGGTGGCGGCGGCGACGGCGGCGGCCGTGTATACATACATACATACATACATACATACATACATACATACATATACGCGGCCGAAGATACGGCCACCGCGGGGGAGATCGATACTGCCGCCCGCGTGCGTTGTGTGCATAGGGCGCGCGCCGGAGACCACAGGGATTGCGCGCACTATATAACCGGCGACTTGGCGTCTGCCGCGAGCCGCCAGACCGGCGACAGGCGCCACGCCGAGACGCCGCACGCTCCCTTCCCGCACTCCCGCCCGAGCAGCGCGCAATAAACTCTCCGCCGCCCATGAAAATTACCGTATAAATACGTATAGGAGCTTAGCCGTGTACGACGACCCCCAAATACATATACACGGTGGTGGTGCCCTGCAGCGGGACGACAACGCAACTTTTCGTATAGACGCGGCACGGGGCACATATCTCTCTCTCTAAAAAAAACCGTTTCCGCGACCCTCCGACGAAACACGAGACGAGCAATAGAGTGTACAACATATCGTTGTCGATATTAGCATATAACACGGGCGGAATGCAAAATGCGAGATGAAAGTTGTGGGCGGGTCGGGACGAGAGAGAGAACCGCGAGCCGAACCTGTTGAGCAAATTTAAACGCGTTCTCGCAACCCCGCGCACGAACTCTGACAAGTGCTCGGCGGTGCGGTTAAACGGGCGCGCCGAGGTCAGTATTATATCACACACAAAACGTCTCTGCGGCGCTTGCCAGGGCGATCAGTGATATGCGAGCAGCATATATTTTATTCGATCACTGGCGTCTGTATAAAAAAAGTTCGCGCCGCGCGTAGGTATAGTAATTATAATTGCTGAAATCCGCGGGGGAATAATTTCGAAACTGTCCGGGGTTTGTGGGGACTTATACTGTACGTACCATAAACATATTATTATATCAGAGAAAATAATATAAAATGAATGTGATATATTGTGATATCCAAATACATTTTCCGTTTTGGGGGAATATTTTATGTACGAAAAACCGTTATCAAAAAATCAGATTAACATTAAAAACGCGGTAAACCTATAAACCACAGAACATGCGAGCATTTAGCTGCTGGTTACATACCCGCCGCACGCACTTATAATGTTGTTCTATCTTGTGGTAGGTAGTAATATAGGTACACATGTTATATTGTGTTCTCGGGCACGTGCACAAAAAATGTGTTCCGGGTCGGGGGTAACCAAAAAATACAACTGTATAATATATAGAATAACACTTTTTAGAATTTTAGAATTTTTTTTTTTTTTTTTGGGGGGGGGGCTTGTATACGTGCCTATGAGTTCTACTTCTATATGATAATTCTGAGTACGTACAATATATTTATCTGAACTTTTGTAACACGTTTTTAATTATTAATTTATTAGAAGTATTATTATATTTTAATAAATAGGTAATATTAGTAATATTAATATAAGTAACATATTTTAGACTGAGCGTGGTAAAAGGGTATTTTAAGTTAATATGATGGTAAATTTTCGATTATTAGGCCTCGAAAAAAAAATTTTTTCTACAACATCCTTAAATTATTACTAAGAAATTTCATATAATTAGAAACAATTCGAATACAAATACAAAACGATCAAAATGGTAATATTATTTTATCATGGAAATCTGTTGGTGAAAAATCACGGTGTCGCGTTACCCGTACAAAACAATGTGTGTGAACGATTGAAATTTGATGTGAACGATTTGACAGCACGTCTATAGCGAATGACGGTAAAAACGTCGTGTGTGTATTGTCGCGAAGCTTCTAAATACAATAAATGCATTAGTGTAATATTTTCAGATCACATTCCCTGCAGTATTTAAAAAGTTATATATTATAGACAATTTTAAGAACTGCTTTGGAAAAATGAAAATTTATAATAAATGAAGAATATTTAAAGGGCACACTACCATTTTTTTTTAGTCATAAACTACTCATTCAAATTCCAACAGACCGATACGATGAATGCACTGATAAAAATTTTGGAAACGTGTATAGATTCTTCATTAATTACTCAGGGAAATTAACACATTAATTATTATTAATTAATTATATTCATATATTATAATAATATTTTTTCAAATTAAATTAATGAATGTGTTACAATGGAACGTTCGATAATTATTAGAATTAACAATTTAAGTGAAAAATACACATACCTATATACATGTGTACAAAGGTAGAAAAAATTTCAAAACTTTCGTTTACAAAATTGAGCATGTGTACGAATTTTAGGTGTTCATTTAATAGAAAACCCCTATATGGTAAAAATGAAAAAACGTTATAAACGCAAAGATTAATATCGGATAAAAAATTCGAGAAAAACTCGGATCACCGGAGTGGGATTCGAACTCGTGTATTTGTATTTAATTAAAATTTTTAAAACGTTAATTTAATTTATCTATTTTGATACTATTAAGCTACCTAATCGATATGATGAAAACTGGTTGAAATTTCTCGTAGTTAACTATTCAGATAACAATCACGATAAGTACACTGTAAAAAAAAAAATTTTTGGTTGAAATTTACAAAACTATAATATTTGTAAATTTACCTAATATTTAATATTTGAAATTTATCAAACAAGTAAGTTTATAAATTTCAACTTATGTAGACAAAGAAGGATCAGTCGGGCATTATAATTTCCGGTAAACGCGAATCCGACGTCCGCAGCATCGAAAAACGTTGGGAAAGATCGCTAAATCCGATTTCGGGGGTGATAAGACGACGGCACGGGAAAACGTAAAGTGATAACGAACGAACGGTGGGTTCGAAAACTGATTTTTTTCTTACCGGCGTCGAATGCTTGGATAGACGAGAACGCAAACGAACGAAAGCGTACAAATCTCAAAACGACAGGAGAATAGTTTAAAAACAGTAAAAAAAAAGGAATAAGGACTGGGAAATTAAATGATAAATAGCAATGCTGGGAATTAACGAGTAAATAAGTTAAAAGTTAAGTTAATTTTAACTTTTAACTTAAATTTTTATATTTGATTTTTGTTAACTTAACCTATTTTTGGGTATATTAAATTATAAATAACGAGTTACTTTTAATTAAAATTCAGTTAAGTTAGTTTTGAAATAATTGATATATTTTGATTTCATATTGTGTCCATTGTCAAAATGGTTGAATAAAAATAAAGTTCTTTTTGCCGTTTCTAATAATTATTATATTATAAGAATTATTTATTTCCCAAAAATATAAATAAAACAAGAATACTTACCCATATATTATATAATAATCAATATTTAGATAGGTACTAATTTATTTTGATTGAAGAGATAGACAGTTTTTAATTTATATTTTTACATAAAATTATCCATCTCCAGCCAAGTTTATATTCAAAAATAATATACGTTAATACAGCCATTAGCCCGTATAGGTGGAATTTAATCAAAATTTATTCAAATTGACCACAACTATCCATTCTGATGATTTTATAAACATTTTAAAAATAAACTTAAAATTACGTATAAATGAAGGGCTTTCATACTTGCAATTTGGCCTATTCAGTTTTGGACTAGATGTGAACATGACGTATTCATGACTATTTTTAAATTGTTGAATTTTTTAGTTAATAGATGCGGCTGTCGCACATAATTTGCGTTCACCATGCGTGTTTCTTAAAATATTTCATTTTTTTTTTTTTACACACGAGCCGCTACTTACCATATAACATAATATTATACAAAACTATAGCAATTTAAGTTCTATATATAACATACATCGATACTCAAAATAATTAGTATCGATTTATAGTAAACACGTGTACGAATTTTAAAATACAATTTAAAAAAAAAAAATCGGTCAGTAGGAGGTGGAAGCATTTCGCTCGTTGGTAGAATACTGGTGGTGGATATAATTTGAAAGTAATGGATGTATAATTTCTTTCTAAAAAAAAGATTCTAAGCGAAGCTTCGGTGGATATCCTTGACAATTACTGTAGATTGTACTAATAATATAAAATAATATGATAATATTATATTATAATATAATGAATAAATTGAAAAGTGCACAAAGTTATTTGTATATAAAGGGATTTGAACTGAGGACAACACCGAACAAATATGATAAAATCGTTAAATTTCAATTTGATATAACTTTAAAACAAAGTTCGATCGCCAAACTTTTACTTCACTATTAATTTTTTGAACAAAAAATACATATTTTTAGAAAGAAATAAAATGCAAAAATTAAATTATTCTGTAAAGTAAAACAGTTACAGTTAATATATACATACATTATGAATTAAATGTCTCAAAATTGAAAATTGCCATAAGTAGCCAAAAATATGTACTTACAAACATTTTTGATGAAAATTTCAAGTTTATATATCTATTATTTCCTTGAAATTCGAACACATTTCATACCAAAATAATACATATTTTTGAAAAAAATTAAATGGCTAATAAAAATTATTGTTACGACCGATTTTTAAATTTTTTTTGTGTGTAGCTAGAATGACCCAATTTTAACACTGTATTAATTTTTTACATCTTAAAACCTAAAATTAAGACTATTGTGAATTAAATGTCTATAAATTTAAAATTGAGGGAAAATGTTCAAAAATATTTGCCTTCATAATGTGCCAATATACGAAATTAGTGTGAAATTTCCTTACGCGTTTATTGAAAAAATAAAAAAATAACCCGTCTAAAGTACCAACTAGATACAATTTGCTACCAGAAAATAGTGCGGTAATGATCGGAGCATTTTTGATTACAGACATAAAATGTTAAAATTAAAAAAAAACACAATCAAATCATAAACAAATAATAAATCCAATATATTCCTCGCTTCGCTATCAGAATCTAAAATAAATTCAGCGATTTAAATATATTCCACATGTTAGAACTACTCAATATTTTCAAACAATAATTTGAAATAATATTATACGTAAATTGTTGGAAAGCACATATTTCAACAAATTAATATTTAATGTATCAGATTATTCAGCTTAAAATGATATAATTTAATTAAAAATTCGAAATATAAGTAAAAAAATAATTCATTTCTATAACAATAAAAAAATAAAACAAAACTCATCAGAATCCGGATATTTTAGGACTTAGATTAGATTCCTACATATATTTTGAAAATGAACTTTATAACATAAGTTTAATTTTTATTTTTATTTGACTAAGGCAATAAATGTATATTTTGATTCGGATCTTCTAGCGGTTTATTGTTGGATTATTAGGGACATTTTTAAAATGTCATAATTTACTCGATAAATAGATAAATGTTTGATTTGAAATTGTCATAAAATTATCTCGCACTGTAGTCTGTTCGAACTTGCACGAAATCGGCTTTTGCGACTTTTTTCGATTCCACGAACGTCGGATTCGTGTTCCTCAGGCGTGGATTATTCCTGATTTTCTTTGTCTGAAACGTTCGTTACGAATATGTGTATATTAAGTGCGAGACAGGGTGTCTTCATTATCTGAATTTTTTAAAATTTCGATCACTATATCATCTCGATTAGGTAGCTTAATACACTGTATAGTTAAATTGAACAAACTATAGACGTGTACGGGGTTCTAGTTCAAATTCCACTTTGCTTACCTATTGCTTACTCTGATTACCTTTTTTTGCATCCTACTCATCAGAAACACTTTAAGAGTAAAAAACTATCTTCTAGAAAGTGAAGGCCAGTTTCCGACATTGGTGGAATATTTTTAAAATTAATTAACAATATGATTTTCCAAAATACTTCGGTCTCACATTATTACGGATCCCGTAATAAGAAACCGATGTATACGAATTTCACTACAAAAAAAAGTTACACATCCAAGATTTCCCATTCAAAAGATGTCGCACTGACAAGTAGTCTCACTCAAAAAGAGGTTCACTTACAAGGAATAATAAGGAATGCAGCGCACCTAATAGGTGTTGCAATCAAATTAGTATACCTATAATATTATAATAAAATATGTAATATTATATGTATTACTATATTATAATGATGTACTTAATGGGCAATGGCTAATATACTTATCATAAATATTATAGTATAGATATGTATAAGTAGTAATAAGTAAAATATATATTTAAATTTCACCAAGGACAAATGCCAAAAAAAAAAAGGATCATCATAGCATTGTTAATTAATAATCAATGATAATAAATTGTTAAATTGATAATAACTCATATTATACTACAGTATAATATATATAGGTATAGGTGTTGTACCTATTGTAAATACCATATTTTTTTTAAAAATAATATAAAATATAAATATTTTTATTTTATAAACTATTATAATACATCTTATTATTAGGTTAGGTTTAATGCTTATATATATATATTATATAATTGATTTTTTTAAACAAAATCAGAACTCTATGTGCAGCAGTAGATCAATTAGAATAACCATTTTGAAAAAAAATTCTACAATCAATCAACCGATTGCACACATTTTTATTTTATTTTTATTGACCATAAATCTCGTGTAGGTCATTTAACGAGTGCAGGAATATATAGTATAGAGTTTGACGTCATGACCTAAAAATCGCCGAGTCTCGCCAACATCCCATTCGGCTGACTTAACGTTTTGGCACTCTAATAACGTATATAACACAGTATATTATACAGTTTTACTCGCGGGTTATGGATAATTTGTAAAAAAAAAAGATTTATTTTCAAAAAAATTAAAATTTCAAAATGTATTTTACGTTTTAAGTGCAAATTTAATGAATATGAATAAATACCTAATATACAATATAAAATATATTTATAAATATTATCAAATCGTAGAAACAAGTTTTCCTTCATTCATATATAATATATTACCTATACAATATAAACAATAACTCGTCACGTATATGGTATATAATGTCTATATAATAACGATTTAAACGTTTGTTGTCATTGTCTTTCTTAATAAAATCAATATACATATGTAAATTAATCGATGGCGTAAAAATAGTATACTTAAAATATTGTTAACAACATAATTAGTATATTAAATATTATCTATTATTAAATAGATATAGTATGAATAACGAATAATTTCTAAATTCGGTGAACTAAAACATAATTCTTAGATTTAAATACAAATAACTACAATTCACTTTATGATATTTTTACATCTGTAGCAGTGAACTACGTAAAAAAAATCGATATAAATGAGGTGCACGTAAAAACCTGGACTGTAATAAACTGGACATTACAAATCTGGATTTTTAATTTTGCAAGATTTTTTTATATTCTTTATATTTTTTTTAACGTATTTAAACATTTTAAATTATTAAATGTAATTTTCTTGAAGTATTTATAAAGTTGCCTATATATTACTCCTTAAAAATCAGGACGCTGCCATCCTTTTTCAAAATAGACTATGAATATTAGAGGAAAATTAGGTTATTATGTAAGAGTAGACCCGTGGATATGTTGATATGCCTTTGTGATAAAAATTATTAAAATCATTTGTATGATGAAAATTTGTCCCCATCAAGATAGTAGGTAAAGATAGTGTAATAGTGTAGTATTTTAACTTCCCAA
Source organism: Pemphigus obesinymphae (assembly GCA_025469235.1). Taxonomy (NCBI): domain Eukaryota; kingdom Metazoa; phylum Arthropoda; class Insecta; order Hemiptera; family Aphididae; genus Pemphigus; species Pemphigus obesinymphae. The sequence continues at coordinate 29,809 of JAIPRL010001413.1, read as the reverse complement.
ACACGAACATTTACGCATGGACAGAGTTGAGCATTACTCAAATACATTTTTATTTAGATTAATTTATTCGTTATTCATGATGAATTTTCTTAGTTGTTTAAGTTTGTAGAGGTATAATATAATTATTATAATGTATAATAATTTTTATCACCGAGGCATATCAACATATCCACGAGTAACAACATGAGTTGCAAAATAACCTAATTTTCCTCCAAGAGCCATCAAAATATAGTCTGATAAAATTATATCTGATAAAAACCGTTTTAAAAAATATTAAAAATACAAATTTGTAACGTCCAGACTTTTACAGTCCCGGTTTAATAAATACCATGTACAAAACTACAACTTTATAATTGCCGTTGGATGAAATTACTAAATTAATAATTTCGGCGAACCGGGCCTATGTCTTTACAAATCAAGTATGTGTCATTTTCTTAAAATTAATAATGCATAATATAAAGACAAATCATTTGAATAGGTACTGTTCAACTAAAATGTCTACAGAATGAACAAGTTCTGTATCTAAAAGTTTAACAACATTTTTGGAAAATGAAATAATATCAATTCCTGTGTGCGATTATTAAGTCTACATTTTGATGATATATATTAACTTTGAAATTTGCCTCGGGATCGTTTAATCGTATTAGTAAACATCAAGTTCATTAAAAATTTTTTTTCGATTTTCTGGTCTACTTTTTAATAAACGTTGTAGAATCTACCCATTTTTACGTAATTATGATAGCTTATCTATTTTATTTCACCTTTTTAATTTATAACTGATTTCTTTATTTTATTTTTTTCGATTATATAGCGCATTTAATTTTTCAATGTCAATAATTATATTTATAAACTTTTTGAAATAAGCCAATTACATTTAAGGACCCCAAATGTTACTTCATTGCGATGCGTGTCTCAGTTACGTCACTGATATGTAGATACAATTTTTTTACATTTCTTAAAAACATTTTTTCAAAATACATATTCACAAAGTATCAAAATGTAAATTAAATAAATACAATCTTTATAACGAAAAATATACCTTTAAAAATTTTAAAAATATCATCATAATTTTAAAATTATAATAATAGTAATTTATTACAATTTTCTTACCGAAAGACGACGTTTGATCTAGTGTGTTGGTCAGTGTATATCTTAACCTCTGGTAACCAATATATATCAGGTAAAACATTACTGGTATCCAAATCGATGGCACCATATACCAGGAGGTAATGGTGAGCGATTCGATAAAGTCTGACCCGAACAGTCTCAGCCTTCGATCAACAGGAGCCAACACCCATTCTTTATACTTGGGGCCTAATGATCCAACTTGCCAAAACATTGGTTTATTCCAATCGACAAGGCTCTGAAACAAAATGAAAAAAATTATAATTTACACGAAATTGGTATTGCTTTATACTTATATATACTTGAAAACCAAAAAAATTAATATATTTCATATTAGATAAAATCAGAGAATAGTAAATTCGATAAATTATTGAATTACCTATTTTATTTGTCAACCATAGGTAGGTACAACAGAAACAATTATTTATGTGGGAAGGACCATCTTCTACAAAGCGAACTTTAGATTCCGCCACAGGCGAAATATTTTTAAAACTAATTAATTAAATGTATTATTTCTCAAAAAACTTCGGGCACTGACTATTATGGATTCCGATAAAATACATATTAAAAGGTGTACGAATTACACTCAAAAGTAATTCCACTCATGTGATGTTTCACTCATAAAAAGTCACACTCGAATGGGGTTAAAAATTCAAGGTTTTGCACTCAAAATGTGTTGAACTTACAAGTAGTTGCACCGGTAGGTGTTGCACTCGAGCTAGTATGAAAATAATATTTTATAAATAGAATATTGAAATATTAACTATTTCTCATAAGATAATATTATAATATACTCCTGAAATTATATAGGTTCATCTGCCCCCATCCCCTACTAAAACATGGAAATGAAGTAAACATTTTCCAAAATTATTTTTAAATTATTCTTGTGGTCGCTCATGGTCCGAATGTTTTCATAAATGACATCCGAAGAAACAAATTTTGTAAGGTTAAGGTTAGGTTAGACAACAATAGATTATTAAAGTAACTAGCTTGAGTGCAACACCTACCGGATACAACTCTTTTTTGAGTACATCTTATAAATGGAATGAGTACAATATTCGTACACCTTTTGATTGTATTTTTATTTTTTATCGGTATCCGGGATAGTCGGCGACCGAAGTTTTTTGAGAACTAATACTGTTAATTCATTTTAAAAATTACTCTGGCATTCGCTAACTAGAAGTTAGTTAGTTTAGTTAGTTGAATAGGTTGATAAAGTACACATAGGTAGGTAATCCAATAATATATCGTTTCGCTCAGTTTTTGCTAGAGTTTAACGGGCAGTTTCCTACAACATCACAACAACACATAAATTATATTTCATTAAAATTTTGAAAAATACCACAAGTCATTTGAAATTCATTACTATGAGATACTATAAGATAAAAATATATACTGTGAATACTGTAAAAAATACGGACTCGTCACAGGGTATTATAAAACGCACAGTTTAATTAAATATTCGGATCTATAATAGGTACTGAGTACAATACGTAGTTCAAACGAATGCAAAAAAGATAATAAATAATAAAGTTGCAACGATAAGAAAATGAATTATTATTTCGTCTACATACCACATATTATATCATAATATCGCAAAAAATCGAATTGGCGGAGTGGGATTCAAACCGGTATACCGTATCGAAAATTCGTTTAATCAATCTATCTGCCTACGACGCACTATTCCACTAAGCTATCTAATTGATACTATAAAGCAGTCGAAATTACTCGTATTCAAACTATTCAGACAATGGATCGTATTTTGACACGAAATTTCAGAACGTACAGAGACAATTTGTAGACAAAGAAATGTTTAGTTGGGTGTTAAACGACCGGGCAACACGGTATAGATAACCGTCGGTAAAAGGTAGTAAATGCCGATATCGGGAGTTCGGAATGATAAGACGATGGCACGAAAAACGCTCAAGCGATAAGAAACGGACGGAACGGTTTTCTTCCATGCGATCTATAGGAGTGTAACGGTGTGTACCTAAACTTCGTTTCTTCGGAAAAGTCGAAATACGAATGTATGGATAACGGAAAATCGTAAATCCAAAGCAATAAAAAAAAAAAAAACGATAAAAAAATACCCAAGCGGCAGCTAGGTCAGGAAACGGTCAGCGAAATTAAATGAAAAGTGTAATGTATGTTTTTCTTCCAGGAAAAACTGTCTATCTGGAGTTTATTTTTTCAGAAAAAAACAGATTTTTGTACTTTTGGTTTTTAGAACGTTCATAATATTATATTTATTTTTTGTATAAGTTCTTAAAAATCTTTAAAAAAGTAAACAATTTATAATTTTCAATTGTTTATAAAAAAATATACATAAAACAAAATTGGCTTTGATAAAATCTAGCAAATGTTCAGTATTTTTTTTTATTATAAATCAAATTCAAACTACTGTTTTTATTACAAATAAGTTGTGTAATATTAATTGGAAGGTCAACATATAATATGAGTCATAAATCATTAGTCATTACTCATTAGTAATTACTTATGCATTTATATATGTATACACCAATTTAACAATAAAAAATTAATTGTACTAAACTGACATAATAATATTATATAAGATCAAAATAAATAATAATTTATACTTTAACGTAGACAACGTATAGAAATAACTTTTGTAGGGCTACACTTGCGTACCAAATTTCAATAATCTTTCAACGGTCCTTCCATATAATATGATAGTAAATATATCTGGTTACATTTTTTACGTAATGTAATATACACTCGATTATCAACTGTGTATACATAATATACGAGTATTTATACATATTTATATTTTTAAATAGTAAAAACTATTACATCACTGTATACGACTATTTATATGCCTTAACATAAACCAATATCTCGTTTTTGAATATTGAAAGTAATAAAAAATTATCAGAATTCAAACAAAGTAAACGATATTTTAACGAAAACGAAGGGTAGTATAAATCCTTATAAATAATATATTCTATAAAGTTGATTAAATTAGATAAAAATGTATTTTTAAGTATAAAGTATATAGATTGAGAGACGAATAAAAGTATATCGGTAACTAATAGTTTATTATTATTTAGTACCTATCATTTTTTTAAAAAAAAATATTTAACTTATCGATAGATTACAATAATTTCTGACATATAATATATTGCATATAGGTAAAATTGTATGGGTGGAAACGATAAATTTCGGTATAAAGATGTAGGTATCTGTTTACTATACACATTATTGTTTAATTATAATATCAAGTATTTTTTATTTAAAAATAAAATTCACAATAATATTAAACGTATATAATTTAATGAAATATTAATGCAATATATTATTGCATTATATTTAATATACATATTCCTCCATTCAAGTTTAGACCCTCTCTATTCCTGTATTTTATTATTTTTTTTTTTTTTTATGAGAAAATATCGAAATTCAAAAATGAACCAAATATCTTTTGAATAATTGTTTTAATATCAGTAAAGGTAACTCTGATTTTCAGAAAATTACTTTTAAGGAATATCAAATTTAAAGAAAATCATAGTCTGAACTATTTTTATAATGAAAATTCACAAGTGCGTTAAGAATCAACCATACAAGTATAGTTTATACTGTTATTAAACCATTAAACCATATCAAAATTAGTATTTGCTAAACCTATAATCCATAATATATATATATATTCCCAAAGTTTGTTTGTACGAAATAGAAATCTCATAACCGTTCAATGGATCGACACCAAATTGTATATAGACGTTTGCCGTGTTTCGAGGCAGGCTTTGGAAAAATTTTGAAATCAAAATAATTGTTTCGATTCAATTCAATTAAAATTGTTTCATCAATTATTGATAGAATAAAGACATCATGATCTAGGCATTCTGAACGCAGATGTTTTTATGTTTACTCATTTGTTTAAAATCCATATAGTTATTGGAGGTCTCGGGTTTTAAACGAGAATTTTAATTCACGTGACCACGTGAAATGAGTTCATGTGAAATAAGAATTCAAAAATCGTGAATTTATTTCTCGTGTGATCACGTGAAATAAAATCACGGGTATTTTTTTTCGTGTGTATATAAAATATTTCATAATGTATGTATGTAGTATGCATAAATAAAGTAGGTACACTGGAGAAAACCCGCGTGCCGATAAATTCCATACATTTGTCATTAATTGTCGCGCCGTATGATTATTTCTCGTTCTTTCCGTGTACCTACTGACTACGGAACTACGAATAAATATATATGGGTACTTGCAAAAGTGATAATTATAAATTATAATATAATAATTATTAGTAAAAATATGTCAAAAAAATAAAAGTTACCGCACCATAAAATAATATATTTCGTCAGTCACGAATAATTTTAAGCATGATTGAATTTAAATAACACGTCCGGCGTGTTCAACAATTTTTTGAATCACCGTAGTACATTCAATAACAGCAAAAACGAACTCGGACCGTTCGCAAAATGTCACTAGGATAATATATAGTATATTAAAAATCGTTTTTTTTTTTTTGGTAGTCCAAACTCGAATTTTGGATTGATCATAACTCGAGGGGAAGTGGATCAAACGTTTCGCGGTTTTTGCCACCCCATAGTTTGCTTAAAGCCCCTATATCCATAGGTGCCCATAAGTATGGTAAACGGTACGGTCTGCGTGTTCAAAATTCTACTCTACCTCCCTAACGGATAAACGAGATTATCTCAGAGATTATGTTTAAGATAACTGGTTGGAAACGGAAATTAAGAAGCAAATTGATGTCTGCAGATGTGTAACTCGGAGAGCTTAAATGGGAACGAAGGCTTAATCTAAAAGTGGAAAGAGAGGAGCAATCAAAAAGAATATGGTGAATGTCTCATATGCTACTTCTATACAATATATAATAGGTACATATAATACGAAAATAAATAAGTAATATTAATTAATGTTTATTTTTCCAAACCATGCATAGATACATTTGTATAAGAGGTCGGTAAAAAACTACTCCATATACACTATATTATATTATGCGGATCGAAAATATTGTCAGAGTTCCAAAATATTTCTTTACTAAAAACCCTACTGCATTAGTATTAGATTTTTGCGCACCCGATTTTATAACATAATATGTGTAATCTATGCAATGTGTAAATCAACTTCCTAGTTTTCTTGAGTGGATGGAATTAAAAAAAAAAAAACCGTTGCCAAGTTCTTACCATTAGAATATATAATATATACGATACAACGAACTTTATATATTATGATCATTACTCTCGTATACAAATAATATGAAGAAAATCAATCATGAAAACAAAATAGAGATATTTCGATTTTGAACAGAACAAAAAACGGTTTCCAGTAAATCGTAAAAAATCACCGAATGAGCAAACGCAATAGGAAAAACCTTAAGGGAGCGTTAACCTCTATGCATCAGAAATACACGACATTTTCATAACTTTCTTATTTATCAATATGCAGTTAAATAAAATAAGGATCACTTTTGAAATGAGAATTTTACGCGAGTGCTAATAATTAAGAGTGAAGACAATAAGGTTGGGGCGACACATGAGCGTTATTTTACCGCTCGTTAAAAGTTTATACTAACACACGAGAATTATTTACAGGGTGGTATTTTTTTAAATATGATAACATCGTTTCGATACGCTTTGATAATTCGCTGTTAGTTGAAAGTATTCGGAAAATATGTAACCCGTATAGGTACCTAGTTGGAAATTATATTTTATTAATTATTTCAATGCATTTTGACCGGGGATACGGGTCGCGCAATATTTTTACCGCGTTGTAAAGTCGAGGTGCATGCGACAGTTTTCAAAATATCGCGCGTTATTTTTACAGTGCGACACTAGTGTGTCGTGCTCCATTTATAACAATGCATCTCCACGAAATTTGTTGTACTTTTACGGCACCGTAAAAATAACGTGAGGTAAAATAACGCTCGTGTTTTGCCAGCCCAAGGGTAAAACTTCACTTGGTGAAGTAAAAAAATGTTTTTTTTTTTTTTTTTTTCTAAAAATTAGATTTAAAAATATTGCTAATTATCTCAAGAAAAAAATGTTTTATATAAAATTACAAAACCGAGGTTGTATAATAATAACAAGTTGTTTGAGCTGGAACACAAAATTTCTACTTTCTGGAAACATTTAAAAAATGCAATTCATTTTACTCTTAGAAAATTGTTCAACATATTTCAAAACACTATCTGAATATGTTTTTATATTATTCTCAAAGGGCCTGGTGCCTGCAATCTGAGTAACTAGGCATTCACACTAATATTAGAAATGACGAAGTGCGATAAGAATGCTAGACGTGAATTTCGTATATTATCAGTTGCTTAGACGGAAACAACAAATGCCGGTGCTACGTTCTCAAGAACCCATCATTATTAACTTTATTAACCGATAAAAAAATTTAAATTACCGAATCGATAAAATCGAATAAATAAAAATGACTCGATCAATAATAATAATCAATGGCATATTTTTAGATATTATTCACAGCATATATATTATTATACAAAAATAATATTAGATAATACTACCTATGTACCTGCTTATCTAATTAATAATATTAAACCTCGAATTAAGAGGACGCTACCCACACGTTTGTTATCTCTGTCTTACATATGCATAACATAGAAATTTTACGTATCGCATTTTTACTACAGATTATTTATAATTAATAGACATTATAGTAAATTTACCAATTAATTATCAAATTTGTAGAGAACATACACTATGCTCTAGCGTGGTTTTTTTTTTTTACATTTTATTTTTAAAACTAGCTATATGCATTCACAAAAAATAGTTATTTAACTACTTATAACTGGATTAAAAATAAAAATATTTAAAAAAAAACCCTCCAAGGTAAAGCACAGTTTATGTTCTCCTCTAAAACTTTGATAATAGGTAAATTTACACTTATAATAATTATAAATAAATTGTAGTAAGAATGCGGTACGTAGATTTGCTATGTTATGTGTATGTAAGTGTGCCGGACCACACTATCAGTTTGCACAGGTCCGGCGCAAACGGATCAGTTAGCTGATAAGAAGAAATACATTGATATAAATATTGTTGGCCACACCGCCCGTTAACAATGGTCCGTCGATCCGTCAACCACATTCTGCCGCAATATGTTGCATTGGGAACGGATACCGTTTTATTATCGAAGCACATTGTTTTAATGATAACAGCTTGTTTATTGATTTTTTTTTCACCAAATTTGTTGCGACCTGTGCATTTTTAATATTTGTATTTGTTAATGATTTTTAAAAATTATAAATTTCTAAAAAAAAATAAAAACTATTAATTTTTATATAAAAAAAAAGAACCTAACTCAATTAAAAACACTATTTTATAAAAATATTTTGAATTTTGAAAAAATTATAAAATATTCGAGTACGCACGTATAAATACAGATTTAATCAGTTAGGTACCCAAAGATAATATTAATTAATCATAATCAATTCATAATATAGGGGGAAAACATTATGGCAGGAAAAAATTGTATTTGTATTATCATTTTTATTATGTAACGGAATAATTAACAGATAGTGTGGCCCAGCACTAAGACAGAGAAAACAAAAGTGTAGTATCCACTTAAACTAATATCGTTTTACATCTACCCATGATAAACTATATAGGTTTATCAGCAACTCTTTGATACGCATCATGTCTACATCATCCGCCAAAGAATTCTTATCATTTTTCAGTAATCGCCTATCAAAGCGTTTATAATCGACCAAGTCTTCGATTATATTATTGTTGGACAACTTATTTAAATTCAATGTAGGAATTGCATCACTTTTTAGTTTTTGTTTATGACGATGGGAATATTGAGATTTTTTTTTATTACAAACATTACTCCACAATTGTCGGTAAAAAGAATTTTTAGGAAATCTATGAAATCGAATATCACCTTTATTTTTATTAATATACTTATTGCTTTTACTTCCACTCTTACATTATTTTATCGAACACCAAGACATTATAATGATCGTTATACTACTGTTTATAATTTACAATTATTAGATACCTATAGCTAGTTATCTCTATGAGGAAATGAGGAATAATAAAAGCCTGCTATAAATAAACTATACTGTATTTATTAGAAATATCTTGAAAAATGACGTAAAGAAACAAATTTAGTACAATAATATACAATTTATACATGATGAAAAATGTATCAATTGTCGAAACTTAACTTATATGTATGTATATATGTAAATATTAATATTACAGTACAATTCAAAATGATTAGTGTATTACAAATTTATATAATTTAATTCTTACAAACAGTTTAATAACAATTTTGAAATATTTAAACAATGTACAGATATAGTTTATCACGTAATATTATATTTTATAATATATAACCATAGACATATAAAACAATTGTTTTTTTATATGTCTGTATATAACTGATAAACCCGGCATCAACGTTCGATGAAAATTTTGATAAAAATCCTTGGCGACTGACATCATATTTCAATGGAATAATCAAGTATTTATCACTTTTTCCATGATTGCGTAAAATGCTATTAAAATCGGTAAAGTTGCTAACACACTTATATAGTTTATCATGCATCTACCTACACTCATGTATACTTTTTGTGCGAAAATGACTAGTATCAACTGGTATCAGTAATGCAGTAGATAATGCAAATTCTATACGAAAGTAGTAAATTACTTATCTACCAGAGTGTAGAAAAATGACACCGTGAACATGGACGGTGTCGAATTATCCTTTATATTGATACAAGCGAGTAATGTGATACCGTTTGCACGTGTGTAGTGTGATACCGTTTGCACTGATGTAGTGTAGAGTTAATGAAAATAATGAAATAGATGGAAAACGCTATAAGTACACGACATTGTATAATTGTAACATTTAGACTTTAGAGGATATTTATTATTATTATTATTATTAGGTATTAGGTATTATTATAATATTATTATCTACCTACTTACTTTTGCGAAAAATGTCCATTTCATGAATCTATAAATTTACGTTTATTCCTAACTCACCGACAACGAAAATATAAGTATTTTACTCGTAATTTATCATTATGCATTTCATACCTATTATAGTATTAATACGTATTATTAAACACTAAATTATTCAATGCATATTCTTCCAAATTAAATTTGACAATTTTTTTATAATAATTTCTTATAGTTGTCTATTATAAGAAATTATTTTTCCTGAGTTTAAAAACGAATGCTCGACGGATAGGGCACGGTGGACAGTAATATTGAATTTGACTATACTCATTAATTATGTACATGTGTATTATTTATTAATGGTATATTACATTTTGAGTTCTTAAAAATGTGTTTGTGAAATTGTATAGTTAAATTATAATAATGAATACGTGGCGTCGACTGGTGGCGGATTGGGAGTCGGCGAACTGGGAATAATTGGACGTTAGTAAATTGGGGAGACACGTAAATCTATAGGCCTATAGGTTTATAGAATGATAATCCTTTAATCTTAACGACGGAATTTTTAATCATTAATATTACGTATACAAAAAAGTATATTTAAAAAAATACAAAATAATGAAAACATGATATTTAAAAATTCGTAAACAGTATTTTATATTAGATTTAGATATAATGTATAATGCAAATTTATTTAAATTTATAATAAAAGCATGTATAAACGTACTTTAATACTAGTATTATATTAGGTAGTTGTTGGTACCTATTATATTTATAAAATTAATTATTTAAAATTTTGTATATTCTAAAAATAAATTTTAATTTAACATTCCAGACATTATTGCAAAAACTAAATACATTACAATTATATTTACTAAATAAGACCAAGAAAAACTTATTCGCCCAAAAATCAGTCGTTCCAAACAAACAAGTAGATAATATTTATATAAAAATTTTTTTTTATATTTATATATATATATTACTCTCCCTGCCACACGAAGCATATATTTCGTCAATTTAACGGTAAATTATTATTAAAATAGTGCTAGGTATTATGTGGGGTAGTTTTTATTTACTTTATAAATTAACCACTGCATTACATAACTCGAAATATTTTGCAAATTATATCACGTATTCAAAAATAAATACCTAATAATCAAACACTATACCATTTTTTATATTTTTTAAAACAAAACAACTATCGAAAACGGGCGAGTCGTAAATAAAATTGTATTACATACACTTAGCTGAATCTACATTATAATATACATTACGAATATATAGACTTGAGGCGTTAATAACTAGTAATTTTCAGGGGAGGAAAAACCACTGTTTTAAGCATTAAACCGCCCTTTTTTACCAGTTTTAAATGATACCTATTTTTTGTTTTTACATGTACAACAAAATACTTTTTTTCGTGTTTGGTATAATAAAATTATTATACCTACGTAGGTACTGTACAGAAAAAAAAATGGAAGATGTGATGAATATAAACTCGAGAATTTATCGGTTTTCATTCGCTCTCTATGAATGTTGTAAAACAACAAACGTTTTTACGATTTTTAACCCTTTCTCTATTTTTATTAAATCAATCAGTGCCAACTGCGAATCAAAAATTATGTACATCTGACTTCAACGATTTCTATTAATAGATTTAAACAACATTTAACAGACTTGAATAATTATAATGAAATCTAAATTGGCGGATCGGATTTATTTCGGAAAATTCAAAGAGGACCCCCCACGTTTATGTATTTTTAAGATGTTCTGTATAGGAAATTTTTAAGACATTAATATAATATTTAAAACACACTAAAATTACATAAAAATATCCATATCCGTACCACTTTTTATTGTTGTGTAATCGCGACATTTGTTCAAACACATATTTGTGAAAACCAAACAACCAAAAGGCAATTTAAATTTTAAAATTGTTTTTTAGGTAATAAACCTATATATATATATATATATATAAAGGACAATATTTTGAAATATTGTTCTTTATATATATTTTATAATAGGTGTTTTAACTTTAAAATCACCTTAATATGTAGTTTTATTTGTTTTTTTGTGGTCATGTTTTTACCATGGAAAATCATTGTGGCAAATCATTATGGCTAATTAAAAAAAAAAAAAAAAAAATCTTGTTTCTAATAAACTTAATGTTAAAGAAAATATATACGAGATTAATTACAGTAAGGTAAAAACTAAAGATTCATATTATATTATACCTGCATAATATAATTAATAATAATTATGATAATTGAATATTATAACGTGTGTTGTGCAAAAACTCCCTTAATACAATAAAATTAAATGAAAAAAAAAAATAGTGAAGTGAAATAAAATAAATAACGGGGAAAAAAAACGTTGAAAAATCTAGCATGTATATTCTGCAATATTACAACGAAAACTGTCATAAATCCTCTCAAGATTTTAGTCTGTTCTAAAAGTCCACGCGCTGCAACGGGACTGTTGAAAAGTGACAGTTTTTACACCACTAACGAACGGTCTTGGTCTTTCACAGTTTTGTAATCTTAAAACCGAGAGGCCAAGAACGTACGTTAGTGGACAACGAAAGATCTGGACTGCGGCGGTCCAAAACTGCTGAAAAAACCCGCTCGTGTATGGGCCGCTATTTCACATGTCAACAACTCAACGATATACAGGGGTGGGACACTTAAACAGCCGATTTATCACACACATTTTTGCCGAGAAATGCTAACCCGGATGGAAGAGAACGAAAACTTTATTCGAAATGTTTCAATACGAGGATACGAGGAAGATGAGAAGAATGCTTAAAAAAATATGGTGATCATCTTGAGGAAATTATTTTAAAAAAAAAAATGGCATGTTATGTACTTTGTTTAAATATATATATTAATAATTAATTTTCATTAGTTTTTATTTTATAATTAAACTTTCAAAATGGACTGTTTAAATGTTCCATGCAGGGGCTTAACCTAGCGGGGGCAAGGGGGGAAAATTGCTCCTCAAAGACCAAAAGTTGCTTCAATCGTCCATCCAAATCGTATTATCAGTCGGCTATTCATGTTAAGGTTGTACATTTTCTTATTTATGGTTTTAAGGAAGTATTTTACGAAAATGGGCTTTGTAGCCGGCCCAAATCGATTGTGTCAGTCTGCTAAATTATTAAAAGGTATGTATTTTTTTGTTCATACAAAATTAAGTTCCATCGATTGGCCAAATTAACACACTGCACCCTTCAAAAAAAAAAAAAAAAAATTACTTCGTTACGCCCCATCCTGTATTTTGCAATGTATATTTTTCACTTAAATGATTCCAACAGAACGTCAAAATTTGTAATTTAATAATAAATTTCAAAACATTAATCGATTCATTGGAACTTTTTTGAGGTATCGCACCAAGAATATTTCGAACATTAATGTTAATTAAATATTTGTATTGAAAATTCAGCCCAAATTTTCAAATATTTAAGCCACTATTATTAAAATTAAAATTAAATATATTCTTGGTATAAATATCAGAGTTAACATCGCCTCAGTCTGATGGAATTAAAAATAGTTGTTTTTTACATAGTATACGGTAGTCAGGATGCCTCTACCGTATGCTATTGAATACTGATGATTACGGGGCGTTAAAACTATACGATAGGTCTATTATAGCCTAATTAGTATTTATACATATAAACATATTTACCCAAGTGATCATGTCAGAGAGATCATGTGTTATGATATCAAAAACTTAAACAAAATTTAATTTATATCATGTATTATAGGTGTAAATACCTAAACTATATTGATAACCTACATATTATATTACATACCATATTATTATTATTACGTATTCTTATATGAACTCGGTGAAAAACACGTCTTCTCTATGAAAAATCAAAAACAAAAATACCAAATGTCACAAAACCTAAAATAAACAATAAACATATATATTTTCCACATTTTATGTTTAGAAATTTGTGTTTATTAAAAATATACAACTTGTTGTAACATCACTCCGATATTCTTTAGAGCATTTCGACGACCAAAAAAATATAATTTTGAATATTATCAATGAAAAGGTAAACAAACATATAGGTAGATACTAGATATATTCGTAAAACATGATAATCCCCTTTGAATTTTGTGCAATTTGATCAAAATATATAAAAAAACAATTTTAAATTTCATAAATAATAATTTACGCAAAACTATAATATTATGTCCATAATACTTAATTGAAAGACTGAGAAAATGAAAAAGTTACCTAATTGTACAAATTATGGTTGTAAATATGGTTGTAAAAAATATTCAAAATTATACACTTTTTAATTAGGCATTTAGGAAAAAAATAAAAATCGTATTATTTTCATCGGCACCTATGATACAAAGTAGGTATGTTGAGGAATAATGAGCTTTTTTGTTTCTTTTCAGAAAAAATTCAATAAATTGGAACAAAATATCGCATACTAGGACATACTTGATCTCTTGTTTGCTACCTGGCAAATAGTTAATAATTAAAAATAACTCGTATCTTAAGATGACACTACACAACCAATTTTTAAAGGGGTATTGTATAGATAATTTATATGAAATTTTAAGAAAAGTGAAAATCCAACAATTTAAAAATATATTTAATTATATTTTAAAAGTAATTAAAAATAGTCATGTGTCAGTACCATTTTAGATTCTGAGCGTAGCGATGGAGCTAGTGGTTTTACAATGATGTTTATTTTTTTTTTTTTTTTTTTTCTCTGTTAACAAATTTACTACCAGAAGGAGTGCTCCGATCTTTACA
>JAIPRL010001413.1:0-14884 GCA_025469235.1 Pemphigus obesinymphae | reverse complement strand
GATTTATCATTGCTTTCAAATTCAATACATCCACCAAAAGTACCCTACCCAGTAGCGAAGTGCATCCACCAATACTGACACCCGACGAGCGAAGTGCTTCCACAACCTACTGACCGGCTTTTTTATTGTTGTGTTATCACGGTATTTGTTAAAAATCGCGATCGCGCTCAATAAACACTACTACATTTTTTGTATGATCAAGGAGTCCAAATGTATACAAAATATAAAATATTACTATGTACTAAATATTAATATTTACTATGGCGCGGCCATAGCGTGGAGTTTTTTTGAAAGCCCAAAATCCGTAATTGAAAATCGTGAAATTTTAAAATTAGAAAAAAAAAACAAAATAAATCAACTAAAAAAAATGTACGATACACTATAGTAAATATTCTCATTTTTCATATTTTGTATAAATGTTGACTCTCCGATTACTAAGAGAAGTTGTTGTTATAGAGCGTGAACGTATTTTAATACCGCGGCTATAATGGGTGTGAGGTACGATATGAGACATTAATATGATACATTTTATTCCGTTTTGTAGATATTCTATTCCTATATTGATTTGGATAAAGATCAAACTATAAGTATACATTTACTCCCCAAACGGAATTTTCACTATGCACAAAATATAATGTTCTGAAAAAAAAAAATTGTATTGTAATAGGTAATTGAATATTATATAGGAATTGATCAAAAATTCTCTAGAATAAATCGTTATGAAAAAAAAATCTACAAAAAAATATTTCATTTATTTATCTATTTATTTTTGATAGTGGATTGAACAATTTGGAAACTATTATTGTCTAACATATAAGTAACATGTTTAAGAGAACTCTACATCATATACGTGATTTATGGTACATAAAACATATGGTATATAAAACACGCTCACTAAGATTGCAAATAATTTTGATCATAATGAATTTAAAGCCCATAAATCACCTATTATGAAAATTAAAGAGAAAATTTTCGAGTGCACATATTGGAGCTTTTTTTCGAAAAATTAATTTCTAAAAGATTTACAATTATTTAAATATGCTAAAAAAAAGGTTGTTCACTTGTAAGCAATTACTGCACTTCATATTTGGAATAATGGAAAAATAAGCTCTGAGATGCACTCGGAAATATTGTTTTCTTTCATTTTAATAATAAGTGTTATAGCTCTAAATCAATCTGCAATCTAAGTAAACATTTTTTTTTTTTGAGAAATATCGTGATTACAGAATAATAAAAATAGTGTTGGCACAGGACTATTTTTAAATTACTATTAAAATATATTGAAATATTTATAAATAACTAGATATTCATTTTTCTTAAAATTTCATTAAAAAAAATGCCTACACAGAACCCCTTAGAAATCGGATGTGTAGCGTCTTCTTATAATAATATGTACATTATAATTTATATTTAAGTATTTTTACCTTGGGACTTTACAACCATCCTGTAAAATTTATTTGAGTGTATTTTTGTTTTATAACCGTATACAACGAACAGCGAAAAGGAAGTAGACTACCACATATTATATTATTATCGTTGTATTCCTACATGACTATATATATTTATAAAAGAACGAAACTATTAAATTCCACTGCATATAGGTATATGGCACCATAGGAATGTTACGGAGTGAGCACTATCGAACCGACGATTAAATATGTACATTCTAGAGCTCATCGTGAATATTATATTATTATATATGAGTCGCATGTGACCTTTCAGATTATCTTTAAAAAATTACCACACTTCACTATTTATTTTAATTACGAGTGCTCAGGTACCTATAAACCTATAATATTATTTTAAGTAGATATTCAGGTACAATAAAAATCGAAAAAATTCAGATAACAAATGAGGACTAGGTCAAAACGGGTATAAAAATTTTGAACTTTCCTGGATTAATCGATTTCCAAACCGTATTTACTTATTGCTCTCCCCTCGCCTCGGCAGAACTGGAATTACAATTTTTATTTATTTTTTTACAGTGATAAATCTTTGAATTCGATAAACTATAATTATTACGAAACTTCTTTTCCAAATCTAAAAAACGTATATTTTACTTGGAGATTCCAAATCAC
Organism: Pemphigus obesinymphae; assembly: GCA_025469235.1. Classification (NCBI taxonomy): domain Eukaryota; kingdom Metazoa; phylum Arthropoda; class Insecta; order Hemiptera; family Aphididae; genus Pemphigus; species Pemphigus obesinymphae. The sequence continues at coordinate 12,806 of JAIPRL010001413.1, read as the reverse complement.
CAAGTCACTAAAAGTAATATTTTTGATAAAAATTATTTTATCTTTTATCTTTATCCAGATACCTTTTTAGTTATCTATTCCCAACACAGTTTTTAGTTATTTGTTCCCAACACTGTTACCTACCCAGTGGAAGCTGGAATGCGTTACTTTTAAAATAAAGGAATGAGAAAAGTTCCTATTAATTATGAGGAACGTGAACAGAATTTTCTCGTTCCTCCCACTATATAAAAATAGGATTTATTACGCATGTAATATTAAACACACATTATTAATTATTACATACAAGAAACGAGTACCTATAATATATTTTACATTTTCTAGAAATTATTTAGTGTTGAGTGTTGGCATCGCTGTATATTAGTTGAAATTTGAAAATAATTAAATGATAATTTATTAGCACAGAATATTGCTACGTTTGAGATAAATAACAACCACGAATAATGTGCGTGGACTTACAGGTTACGAAAAACGATTCGATGTGTCCATATAAATATTATATATTCTTATCTATGAATGTGTTTACCGTGTGATATTTGCCAAATTGTTATTTATATATTATGGGCTTAATAAATAAAATTTTAATAATAATAATAAATAATGACTTAATATCTAAATATGTTTTGACATAGGTACCTATTTTTTTTTTTTTTTTGTTTGTAAAAATATAATATAACTTTCTATAATAAAAAAAAAAAAATTAAGGAAGGAGAACGAGAATTGTAACGAGTTTCTTTTTTGAGGAACGAGGAATTGGAACGAGTTATTTTTTGAAAAAGGGAATGAGGAACTGAACTAATTCTTTTTTATAAAAAATTTCCCCAAAACTGTACCTATCTATAATAGTAGTACCACCTTGAAGTCTTATAATATACGAGTATCTAGTAATAAAATTAATATCCCTGTTAATATATATTAGCTAATACATTTTGTTATACGTTTACAACCTAGTGCTTCTAGTTTTACTGTACGAAAACATATACCTAATTCACTCTTTAATCTGTCATAATATGCGTGTGAAAAAGATATACAGATATAAAGGTGAATATTATGAACATAGACTTTATTTGAATTGATTATACACTACCTACTAATATAACTAATTTAATTAAATTTAATACTAAAAATATTTTGACCCTTTTAGACATTTATGCAATTATAACAAGTTTATACCTAGATACATTATGAATTTTACTTATATATTTTTAAGGTGTTATACTGTTATGTAGAAAATTAAAATATAGTAGTTTGGTACTCTTGACTGGTGAGTTTGAAATAGGTATTTATCTATTAGGTATTTATATACTATGTAGGAATATTAATTATCAAATCTTTTTAATTAGGTATAGATTAAGTACCTACATTATAATTTCAATAATTACAAATATAAAGATAAAATACATTCTATATTTTGTATAGATGTAACTACACATTTATTTTACTAAAAAATATTTAGATAGGATAGGTAGATACCTAATAATAGTTAGAACAGTTGTTCTGTGACCGTTGTACCGTGAGGTTGTGTATTTCATTATCCAATTAATAATTGCTTAATTTTATCTATAACTACAATGGCTCGGGATATAAATTGTTACGTTTGTAAAACTAAATTTGTAGATTCAGACATACCTGTTAAATGTGATGGTTGTTTTGTATAAATTCATGCTAAATGTTCAGGATTCTCAGCGACAGAATAAAATGCATATCTTTGAAAAAACGATATCTAAAATTTTTTTCTTGGCTGTGATCAGGGCCTTAAAGAAATACCAGAACTCAAAACTCTAATAAAGAAATTGCTCATTAAAGTTTAAAATTTGAAAAACTTCGTATAAAAAGATAAATCACGTCCTATTAAAGGAACATTTTCAATCACTTCCGATGTCTATGAAATTTTAAAAAATAAACGAAAACTATCCCAACTTGCGCCTCCTTCTTCTATCAATATGAGTACCGATCGAACCCAATATCAGAAAGACTTCATGAGGAATGTTCGTGATGAATTGGCTGTTCGAAACTCAAATGGAGAACCTGGTCTAACTATTAAGTTTTTTTAAAGGTACTCCTAAAATTGTATCACTCTCATACAAAACAAGATAGATCTAAACTTTTTTTTTAATTAAATGTAATTTATCAAAATGTGCGTGGCCTAAAAACAAATTTTTCATTTTTTTCGTAATTCTGTTTTAAATATTAATTGTGATTTATTATTTTTATCCGAAACTTGGTTATGTAGTAATATTAATAACCTTGAATTAGGTCTTGTTAATTTTATTGTTTTTAGTGCTGATAGAATTGTCAATCTTAATCTCAGCTGTAGTAATGGTGGTGTATATTGGCTGTCAAAAGCAACTTGAATTGTATACGTATTCCAGTAAATAATATTTTTGGTATTGAACAAGTTTTTGTGTTATTAAAATATAATGGTATTAATTTACTTATAAGAATATACTTATAAGATACATATATATGGAGCACTGTAAGGTTATTGAAAATATCATAGCTAATTATTTTATTGATAATACCCTTCCCTTATAATCGGAGATTTTAATTTGTCCGGCTTCTCGCTGGGCGATTACAATTTAATTAATAATCCATTAACAAATATCATAATAAATTCTTATATAAATTATTTAGGTTTAAATCAGTTTAATAATATTCCCAACTACCGTAATGAAAATATCTTGGATTTCATTTTTTCCTGTGATTACTTAAATACTATATTTCCCAGCTATTCACTCACTCCGCTAGTAGATTCTAATCATTCTACCTTCGAATTTTTTTAACCAATTATTAATTCACCTAATTTACTTAATGATCAATCAAACCCCGTTTTTAATTTTAATGCTTGCAATTTAAATGATATTACTAGATTTTTGGCCAATCTCGATATAATCTCCAACCTAAATAATTTAAATTTAGATACAGCGATCTCAAAATTTTACGAAATTCTAAACCACTTTTTTGATTTATTTGTCTCAAAACTAAAAATTAATCGAAATAAACCACATGGAATCGTTTGGTACAATAAAGAGTTCAGAGATCGAACTAGATTAAAAAAAGATTAAATAAGGAATATAAAAAATTTCATATAAAATACAAAATAACTAATGTTTTATTCAGATTATTTAGAATTTTCGTATTTACGGTAAAAATGTAAACATTTATCTCATCGTATTCAGGCAAATCATATTTTGAAAATTGAAAATAATATTAACCTTAATTATAAATCTTTTTGGAAATACATAAAAACTCGATAAGTCAACAACATTATTGAACAAGTCCAATAAATCAAGTATACCGTCTTCAGTTGGATAATACTGATAATATTGAAAATACTTCCAAGTTGTTTGCGAATTATTTTTCTTCAGTTCATTCTGATAATAAAATTATTATTGGTCAAAAATAAATACAGTATACAAAACATTATCTTGATCTTAATTTAAATTTGTGTGCTATTTCTGAAAAAGAAATTCTGGAAACACTTGGCTTGATAAGTGAAGAAAAGGGACAGGACCGGACGGTTTACCATTTTTTTTTTTTAAATTGTGTCTCTCTATAATTATCAAACCTCTTCATTATTTATTTAACCTATCTCTCTCTACTGGGGTGTTCCTAAATTTTTGGAAAAAAACTTATATTACACCTACCTTTAAATCCAGTGATAAAAGTAATGTTAGGAACTATAGACCTATCTCTAAATTATCAATTATACCAAGTGTTTGAAGCGATAATCACTAAAAAGTTATCTAATTTAGTATCTAGAAATATAACTATCCACCAGCATGGTTTTCTTCCTAAACACTCTATACAAACAAATTTACTATTATTCCAAAACTTCCTAACAAAATCCTTGGATAAGGGGTATCAGTAGACATCATTTATACTGCTTTAAAAAAGTGTTTGATAAAGTAAATCATACGTTATTAGTATCATAAATTAAGAGTCTTCGGATTCGGAGGAAACTTTCTAAATTGGATTTATTCATATCTCACTAATCATACACAATCAGTAAAAATCTCGTTTCACTACTCTGATGATTATCCGGTGACCTCAGGTGTTCCACAGCACTCTCACCTAGGACCATTACTATTCCTTATTTTTATAAATTATCTTCCATCAGTACTTGATAACAATAATTAATATTTTGTTGTTTGCATATGACAAAAGATGTAATTATACTTTGACATTAAATCTATTGATGATGCAAATATTTTACAATCTGATCTTAATAAGTTTTTCCAATGGAGTGAACAAAATCTTTTTCCTCTTAATATAAATAAATGTCAAGTAATCTCTTTTTCACGTACTAAAAATCCAATAATATTTCAATATTCAATTAATAACTATTCTCTAGATAGAGTAAATTCTATTAAAGACTTGGATATCCACTTTGAAAATTATTTATCGTTTAAGCTAAATCATAGAATGATTATAATCAAATCATATAAAATGATTTATGTCATTAGTAAGATCTAACCTTGAATTTGGCTCACTCATTTGGTTACAAATTAAGTACTCAAAATATATAAATGATCTTGATCATGTCCAATATAAGTTTCTGAAAAGAATTGCTTATATCTCTAATATACATATCACCAGATACCATTAATATTGTTGAAAACTTCTTAAGCCTAGACTCACTACTAAGTACAAGACGTAAATTAGCAGATATTATGGTAGTTTATATTTTAAACAACCTCATCAACACTGTCCTCAGTTATTATCTAAAATTGGTTTCCGTATACCATGTAGAAACACAAGGAACATAGATCTTTTTGTAATTCCTAATTATAATACCAACAGTAAAATACATTTTTTTCAAGAGCTTTTGTTTTGGCCAATATGATTTCCGCCAAATTAGATTTTTTTGTACTTCCTCGCAACACATTTACATTTAAGGCTTTAGAATTAATAAAATTATTATATTAATATTAATTGTGATAAAATAATATTATATACTTGTCTTTTATATACATGCCTGAAATAATAGTTATTATAATTTTGTAAAAGGGCATTTGCCCGTGAATATAAAATAAATAAATAATTTATAACAGCTACAGATTGATAATTATCTGATAATAACATATATCATTAATACAATATATTTTCTGGTTAACCGTGTGATATTCTGAGTGTGTATATTATATGTTTCATGATGATGGAATTAAGAATACAAAATATATAGATGCATATTTTGACATTTTGAGATTTCTGAAAACATATTTTATAACTTTTAACAATATATTTAAATTTTTAAATGTTTGATAACATTAACAAAAATAAAGTTATATCTATTTTGGTTTTTATATAGGTACCTACTTGTATTTTTTTTCAATTAATATTAAAATACATTGATTTGTAAGCAGGTTTCGATTTACAATGTTCAAATCGTATATGACCTATAAGTACGATAACATTAAAGACATCAAAAACGGCAATCTATTGTCTCTCTCTCTATGTCAAATCGTATAACATAGTAATTTAGATGTCAAAAATTATATTTTAAACATACCTAACAATTGATCTAGTGAAAAGGATTCTGAAAATTTATTATAACTATATGAGAACTCTATCTACTTTAGATAGACTTTTCCCCCTTTAACAATTTTATCCTCCTAAGCTACTAAAATTAAGTTTATTTGGAAATATACAATTTTACATACATATACAAAGTAGGGAAATCGCACTAAGAAGACTTAATATTATATGTATACAGAGAAATAAAAAATTACAGCTTCGAATCCCCTTGATGGTATTGAGTTATCCTTTATATTCAAACATATCTTAATTTTCGGCTACCTGTTATTATAATAATACTAAGATAAGAAAATACTTAATGGATTCATTTTAATCTTAATATTAAACATAAATATATTGAAAAAAAAAATTTTTCACAATTTTGTACATCATACCACTCAAAAACATTAATTTTACATGAGGGCTATTTAAAAAAATATTTTTTTTTTATTAAAAATTATATGGACACAATTACCTATTATTCTAATTTTTTCTTTCCTATTCATAGTTAATATATTTAAAAACAATAAATATATCTAACTATTTTATTTTTTTGGAAAATATATAGGTACAAAATTATTAGATTAGGAAAATAGAAAACTAAATCTAAACAAGTTAGAAACCCACTCAGCGAGCATGCTAAATTCCCGGTTTCTAAATGTATTTTAAACAATTCTTCTACTCCTTCGCCTTCTCTCCCAACTATTTGGCATCCATCACCCAAGTCCTACACTTCCACTTAACTCTATCTCTCACATCTTCTTCACTTATACCCATCTTCCTCATATCACTCATCATTACATCCTCCCCACCTCTTATTCGGTCTTCCTCTCTCCTTATATTTATTAACATACATTTCCTTCACAAATCATACTAATCATTAATAAATTCCCCGAGCCATCTCAATCTATTTTCCCTCATTTTGTCAACTATCGAAATTACTCTTATAATAGGTACTATATCTTATATACTCATTCCATATTTTGTCCTCTCTAATCACTCCACTCATCCACCATATCATTCTCATCTTTGCTACACTTTTTCTCTGTTCTATCTTCCTTTACTACCCAACATTCCATAAAACGTATTTTAAACGAATAATATCTATATTTCTAGTAACCAAATCAACAATATTGTACCTTTGTACTAATAATTATGGACAGACATTGGGGATATAAGGTATCTAAACATGTGTTTAGAAACCTAAAAGTAAAATAATGTAAAATACCTGCTGGACATTAAAATTATTTAACATAAGTCAATATTCTTTATAAAAGTATACATTGAATATACCTACTTAATTTTTTATGTTAACTAAAAATTCATGTTTTTACTATTCTTGTGCATATTGAAGTATATTTATGCATATACATCAAGGATCTAATTATGAATAACTACGGCCAATTTTCATGTGGTACCTATTATTATTTAATAAATTTATAACCATTAAAAATTGCATAATAGATTTTTCGATTAGATAATTTCTTGGCAGTCAAATACATAATATTCTTATCATAACACCACATTAACTTTTCTTCAAATAGATAAAGTACACATATCAGATTCTAAGCAAAACGTAGAATAAATTGGCTTTATAAATATAATATATATATATATATGTATAAATAGGTATATTATTAAGTGAAAAAACCTCAAAAAAAACTTTTTGATGAAAAATTGATTCTAGTACCTAGGTACCTACTTTAAAAGGTCAGTTTTAAAAATGTTCAGTAATTTTCTTATGTGTTAAGGAAAATTGCTTTCCACAAGAGAAAATGTTTATAAATGGAAAAATAACAAATAAAGTTGCCACGATAAAGTACCATTTTTCTTTTTAATAATATTTTACCAAAAACTCACAGAATCGTTTTTTGAATGAAAAATCGGGGAAATAATAATAGGTACCTACCATTATCCTATTCAACCACTTGTACCTGGAAGACTTTTATTAATTCAATATGTTGAATAACGTTATTACAGCATTATACTATAGTTGATACCTCAACTAATAAGTACCTACCTCGGTACCTACCTACTAATTCTCTGACATGCGTAGGTAGGTACATTCAATATATTACATTATATTTAAATACCTGTGAAATAATATGAAGATAAAATATTCCAAAAAAAGAACTAAATACAATTAGGTAAGTTAACTATTAATCAGCATAATATAATAATACTATTTATGAAAAAAGCATTTTGCTCCCATATTTTCCTGCTTTAGGGGCATTGATTACCCATTTATGATTTATGAAAATCTAATGAAATTAATTAAAACAATATTTTGAAATGTATATATCTATATATAATATATACCTATATATTTCCTTTATTTCTTAGTATACCTAATAAACATAGGTAGGTACATTCTTATAACTTTATGAAAACTTAACAACCTTAGTGACCAAATAATACAAAAATTTATGATTTTGTTGTTTCCATAAACTTGGTTAAGTTAAATATAGGTACCCTATAATAAAAATCTACTTTTACCTATAATACGAGCTATAATATGTGTTTGTGAACATGACAACTGGTATCAGACACATTGTAGGAAAGGATAAATAAATATTAAGGAAATATGGTTCTATGCCTGGGCTTTTCCTCTCTTTATTTAATCTTTTGCTCATCAAATTGATCAACTGTTAATGGGCCTTTAGAAAGTGGGTCTTATCTAATAACTAAATCTATCATGTTTCAGTTCAGAAAAAAAACTGACATTTCTCCCAAATTTAATTAGGTAATTCATATGACAAATACAAATTTACTTGGATAATTAAATCATAAAATATAATTTAATATAACCCGTAGGTGGACTAATTATGAAAAACATAAGTAGGTAGGAAGAAAATACCTAGACAATATAATAAACCTGATAAAAATATTAAGTAGGTATTAACTAGGTATTATTATTAAGTTGATGAGCTGTTGATTCATTAACAATTAATTACCTACCAAATTTATGTTTGAATCATACATAGTACCTAAAAGGGTACCTACCTACAAGTAACTTATCTATTAATTTACCTATCGATCATGCCAGAGATTATATACATATCAAAAACTTGGACATTAAAATTACGTAAGCCAATAGGTAATATTATTATAATAATTATATTTGGATATTATTATTTTCCCTGCACTTTTGTGTTGATAAACTGCAAGTTTATTTATACAGTAGGTATTCATTGTTACCTCGATTCTTACTAAGTATTCAAAATTGTATCACAACCAAGTTAAAGTACACTATTTACAAAATCAATGATGGAATTACCTATAATCATAATAATTCATAATTATTATCATTACTATTCTTAAATATGACAGTTATTGTTGGTAGGTATTTCTGTCAGTATTTACAGTACCTACCTACCTATATACCAACTTTAGTTTTAAAAAGGGGGGAAATTATAAGTAACAATAAAAATTATATTGAAAAAAATTGTGTTTTACCTAACTACCTACCTAGTTAGTTTATAAAACCTCATAACGAACAATGATATATCTAACTATTGACATGTTATTAAATATTATTATAAGTATCTACCTACATAATAAATGATTATATGTAGGCACCTACCTGCCTCCTATTTAGGTGGGTAATACAGAGTTATTTGTAATTTACAAATTAACCAATTTATATTATTATATTATTTATATTACCTATGTTATTTATTAACAAATAAAAACCTACATTTTATTTTTTAAAACTCATCGGTTTGACAAAATGCTCCGATATCAATAAAGAATAATTATACGTACCTACCCATGATAGGTATGACTAAGTATCGCTAAATATTTAGTTGATTTGTCAAAACGTATTGATTAATGCTTCGATTAGGTACCTATTTCATTTTTATAGATATTACTTACGTACCTACCTATAACATTTAAATAGGTACCAATAATTATATAATAAACCTATACCTATTGGTATATTATAGTGTATACAACGTAGGTACCTAACCTACTAGATACCTAATATGTACCTAACTATTATCAAAAATAGGTAAATGTGTACAAGAAACTCCTGTATTATGTGTAGGTAGCTTACCTCTAAATCTCCATCCTCCCTTATGTGTTTGTGTTCGTCTTCCTCGTCTACTCTGTAATCCTTGAGCAGCTCGTACGCAGCGGCCGAGTGGTGAGTGGCCAACAGCCGATCGGTGACATCGACATTCCTCAGGGCAGACAACGTGTTGGTACCACCAGGGTGAAAGCGTAGGAAATGCTCGATGTTATGCTTCTTCCCGTCGTGATTGACCACGAACGGCGTCTTAGACGTCATCAGGGGCGATAGTGGTGATGTTGTTGGTGGCGGGTGTACTCTCACGCATCCATAGTGCGACAGGGGCGTACTAGATAATAATTCGGCGGGGGTGGCGTCGGTATTCCGTGGAGGGCAGGTGTTCGTTCCCGGCACTTGGCACGGAGACTCCCTCGTTTCGATAAACGTTCGCGAAAAAATTATAACGGGCGCGCATCCAAACGACGACACGGACGGTCAAACCGGTTGGATGACGAACGGTGAAATGAACGACGTGCGATGGCGGTCGAAGCGCAACATCCGTTCACGATCAACAGCGACCCGGTAACGCGGCCAATTGAAAACGCACTGGAATTGGTAAAAACGGACGGTCGGGCATCATTATGTAACGACAACCGGCTGCGATCGTGGCTCCGCGCCGTTTTATCTCTTATCACGGGATGCTCTCGGACCCGCCCGTGAATGTGTTGAATTCGTTGTTTTGTTTTTCATCCGCTATCACCGTTCGAAATCCACGCCGTTTTTGTTTACGAAAAAAAACACGCTTGTTTTTGAATTCGCACGCGCGCGTTTTACTATCACAAGCCGATCGTTGTTTTTTTTTTTTTTTTAATAACAATAATTATCGTAGAGATTCGTAGGCGGTCCAAACGAAAAAAAACATAGATCGAAACGATAACCGCGAAACGGATGTTTTGACGACGAAAAAAAAAAATAATAATACGGAACGGTTTCAACGCGACAAACACGCGGCAGTCACGACCAACATTACGGTGAACGGTGTGAACGTGAATCCCGCTTATTTCGCGTTCACCGTTTAGCTCTATGGGTGACGGGTGTACGCGACCGGCCACCGACAGGGACGCCACCATCGAGTCGGTGGCGGGCCGAAAGCAACCGCGGACAGCGCTATCTACACGCCTCAGAGGCAAAACGATCAAACGCGGCAAATTTTGAATCCGACTCCGAAATATTTCACTTTTTTCATTTGTCATTTGAGCGTTTTTACTCTAAATATGACATTTGCAGCCTGCAGGTCTAGTAATAAAGAAAATATAGACAGCGAAATGAATCTACTATATATTGTACTAAGAAATAATACACATTTAATCTTCAAAAAATTTTCCGAGTCCTGAACGATTTCTAAATACCGAGATAGTCAGGTAGTCCGATCTTTTAATTTTCGTTCCAAGTCAACGATTGATTCCTCTTATCACGTATAAATTCTACCGGTAATTAGTGATATTGAAGTGGCTTTCAATCCCAAAAAACTAAAGCTTGTGAAGTAGTTGAAAATGAAAAATATTACAAGGTTAGGTAAAACTAGTTTACACCAGCATGGCCGCTTACCTATCCTGTATTCAATCATAAATATTTTACTGTAAAAGGCATTCATGTTTCATCAAAAAATTTTTAAATATTATAAGTAGGTAATATAGGTAATAGAACTGTCGATATTAATATATAATATATAAGTAATATGTATTTTGTTACAAACAATTGAGTACCTACCAACTAAAATGAAGACCTTGGGTTTAACTTGTTCAAAATGCACGAAAAAAACGAAAAAAGTTCAATTTTTGTTTGAATCAACTTTTTTTTAAATTTATTAAATAATTTTTTCAGACAACTTGAACATAATTTTAGTATTTAATTTTGCATTAAAAGTTCAATAATATTAACAATTATAATTTTTCCAAATTGTAAATTTAAAATTGTTTTCACACAACTTGTACAACGTTTTTAAACTTAATATAATAATTAAATAGGTAATCATTTAAATTAAGTGAAGTCAATGATAATAATGAATTTTTAAAATTAAAATTAACAAAAAAATAAATTATTGAAACAATTAGAGCCTTTTTGAAAAATTAACATAATAAACTTAAATTAAACAATTTTTTTTTTTTTTAAATGAACTAGTTCATTTTTTTTTTAATGAAAATTCTGAGAATCTGAGGTCTGCTAAAATGTCTGTAATACTAATGCTATTTGATTGTGAAAACAATTGACAATGAACGCTTATACATAATACATAGGTATATAGGTAGTTTTAAAATCTTCGTTTTGTATACGTATTATTGTACGTGCAGTGTACACAGAATAACGTAATAACCATGGGGTATGCCCATTGAGTAAGAACAACCCATATAAAGCTAAAAGATAAATCAACTAGGTATTTAAATAATGAATATTGAATTCACGTGTTAAACTAATCTAAAATAACTTATTGAGTGCTGGGGTTCTTATTTACAACACAATTTATTTTATCCTCCATACATTATATTATTAAACTATCGCAAAGATAATATTGTTCAACTAAAATATTCAGCAATTAAAAATATTAGGAAGGTACCTATATAAACCTATTTAAGAGAAATATATACTAATAACGATAAAAGCGTAACAATTATAGGTACTATAACAAGCAATATTATATCATTATATCGTACTTGTGTAAAAAAATCATACAATATATTGTATTATATAGCTCCACGTATATATATATATATAATTATGATATATCTATAGGCTATAGGTTCCAGCTATACGTTATGAATAGTGAAATAAATTTAAAGTATCTCCATATTCGAGACTTCTGTAGAATATAATGGTTGATGATAACTGATGAACAGCTAACCTAACCCATAATTAATTTTAAAATTATTTATACAATTTAATGATTTCGGACATAGGATACAACCATAGGCGCACATTGGGTGTAAATTTAGGGGGTGCTAAAATAATTTATAGTACAGTAAAACGTGGGGGACTTCGCCCCCCCCCACACCCCCTCCCCATAGTACTAAAATTAACTACATTAAAATTTTGTAAAATTTAAATAAAATTGATAATGCATTGCTGCTTTTGTTATTGCACGCGTGTAGTGTGATATGATACAGTCTACACTAGTGTAGTGTAAGCAAATACAATAGATGGAAAACGCTATGAGATACTAGTCTCGTGATTATAATAATATCAATTTACGAGTAATGTAACTTTTGCTCATAGATGGCGAAAG